>CAUYUJ010015221.1:139864-142364 GCA_963575745.1 Prorocentrum cordatum
CCTCCTCCTCCTCCTCCTCCTCCTCCTCCTCCTCTTCCACCTCCTTTTCTCGGCTTGGTGGGTCCTGTTTTGGCGACGACGCCCTGGCGCCTTCGCAACGGTGGCGGTGGGAGGCGGTCGAGCTGATGGCCTGCCTGGGCGCCCCACGAGACCCGCACAGATCACCGATACTGGGCCCGCGCGGCCAAGGATGCTGCACATTCGGCCCTGGACCCAAGCCGCGACTCCTCGAACATAACGAAAGATGCGACGAACCCAAATACAGTCCCAACCGCGCGAATTTGCCCAACATGGCGTCAGGACTCACCAGATTGGCTCAAGAGGGCCTCCAATACATATTCTCATCAGATACGACGCCCCCCCCTGGGACTCCTCTTCCCCTGGGCTCCAGCCAAGCCGACCTTGAGCAACCTCGTAATTGAGTCGAAGGGAAGCCCCTTCCCTTTGATCCCTCCCCCGCCGGGAGGGGGGGGGGTAGCGACCCCCCCCCCCGGGTCAGATACGACGCCCCCCCCTGGGACTCCTCTTCCCCTGGGCTCCAGCCAAGCCGACCTTGAGCAACCTCGTAATTGAGTCGAAGGGAAGCCCCTTCCCTTTGATCCCTCCCCCGCCGGGAGGGGGGGGGGGGTAGCGGGGGGGGGGTAGCGACCCCCCCCCCGAGTCAGATACGACGCCCCCCCCCCGTACCGACCTTGAGCAACGTCGTCATTGAGTCGAAGGGAAGCCCCTTCCCTTTCCCTTCCCCGACGGGGGGGGGAGAGGAGGTCCCGGGGGGGGTCCCGGGGGAGTCCCGGGGAAGTCCCAGGTCAGATACGACACCTCCCTCCCCCACCTTCTCGTCCTTCTCCCCGTTCCCCCAAACCATCCCACAGCCCGTGCCTCTTGCTGCGCATTGCGAACAGGGTCGGCGGCACCGGCCGTCAGGCCTTCGCAATACATATTCTCACATGTCCTAAGAACCCAGCGCTATTGCACAAACCATGCGTGCGCTTAGGGGCTCTTGCTTGCTACTGCGACACTGTGTCTGTTTGTCGGTCAGGCGGCTGCGTTGCCGCCGTCGCCGCCTCGTCGCCGCCCCCCATAATTATGTATGTAGGTATGTGTGTATGTATGTATGTATGTATGTATGTATGTATGTATGTATGTATGTATGTATGTATGTATGTATGAATGTACGTAGCACCCCGCAGATGCGGAGAAGAGTGGAGGGACGGTGTGGGGCGTCGGCAATCTTCGAGACTCTGGAGAAGCCCGCCGCCGGCGCCATAGTTTCACAAATTATACAACGTGCCCGCTGCAAGCGCATATTTCTTCGTGAAACCAATGTGGGTAGGTCGCGGGTGGGTCGCGGCGGGTCGCGTGTGTAGAAGGCAGGAAATTCACCCCACAGTGGCCACCCCGACAAGCGAAACCGTTTAGTAAACGAACGCAAAAAATGAATCGAACAGGGCAGGGCTGTTTAGTAAACGCCCAGGGCCGTTTAGTAAACGTCAAATGTCGGGGCCAGGGCGGGGTCGCGGATGGGTCGGGGGGTGTGGGTCGCGGGTGGGTCGCTGGGTGGGTCGCGGGGTGGGTCGCGAGTGGGTCGCGGGTGGGTCGCGGGGCGGGTCGCGGGTGGGTCGCGGGGTGGGTCGCGGATGTGTCGCTGGGTGGGTCGCGGGGCGGGTCGCGGGGCGGGTCGCGGGGCGGGTCGCGGGGCGGGTCGCTGGGCGGGTCGTGGGGCGGGTCGCGGGCGCGGCGGCGACAACGAACAACAACAGCAACAACGACAACGACAATCATTTTACCAACGCGCGCCATGCTTCCACATGTCACGCGCATCCTTCTGGGTACTACGCCCAGTCATGGGGAATTTGCATGGCATGAAGTGTCTGATATTCCCTCGCCCAGGTCTCCCGCCCGACAAAGTACTGCCACCGCCTTTCCCGAGGAAGTTTGGCGTCCGCAGCTCGGGCGGCGCGTCGCCATCGCAATCGCCCTGCGCACGCCCCGCATCCTGGAGGGGGAGGGAGAGGGCGAGGAAGGGGGGGGGCAGATGAGGGAGAGGAAGAGGGAGAGCAGGAGGAGGAGGATGGAAGAGGAGGAGAGGGAGGAAGGAAGAGTAGCTGTAGTAGAAATACCTCCGAGGACGAGGTTTTTTTACTCCTCGTTCGAACTGTTACGCCACCATCCTGCGGCCTCGGCGCGCGGCCGTGGACAATCGCGCCCCCAGGCACTACCGCTCCCATGCTCGCATCCTCCCCGTGCCCCTCCACACCCTCTCATGGAACCCGTGAAATCAATCCTTCGACCCTCGATCCTTGGAGTCCCTGGAAGTCATCTATCCGCCTTCTTCTCCTCTTCCTCCACATTACAAATGCTTTCTAAAAATGCCAGTTCTCTAATACGTATTAAGGTTCAACAGGGACTCTTTGAAACCCCCCAGAGGCGATGCCGAAATGAGGACCCCCAGTCTTGAGTAAATGTGGGAAATAGTATCAAGCGGGAACGACGAGAAAGG
>CAUYUJ010015221.1:147364-216874 GCA_963575745.1 Prorocentrum cordatum
CTCGAGCGAATCGCAGGGCGGCGCCCGCAAGATTGAAAATCAACTGGGCGGCGCCAGTGATTAGCGCCGACGCCCGGCCGCCAACGAGGGTCAACGGGGGGTTTTGGAGGCAAGGGCAAGCCAAGGCGCCCCTTCTTTCTGTCGAACCGATGCAGGCCTGCGGGCAAGGCGGGCTGGACGAAAGTGGGCCGCAGCAAAAGGGCGATTTGCCAAGCAACTCGCGTCGCCGATTTTCCAAGCGCCTCCTGGCGCCGAAAGCGGCCACGCGTCGAGGACTGGCCCTTCGGCGGGGCGACCGGAAACAGCTGCGCGCAGCAGGCTTTGCAACCCCGTCATTCCTTCCCCAGCCTTTCGTCCGACCCGAGCAGGGCGGATAGTCCTTCTCCCCCCCCTCTGTCGCCGTCGTCGCCGCCGTCCCCTGCCCTGCCTGCGCCCGTGTCAAGCGGCCGCTCTCTTTGTCGATGACGACGACGACGACGGGGCGAGGACGAGGACGACGGACGGCGGACGGCAGACGGCGACGGCGGCGACGACGACGACGCATTGCGGATGTCCTATGGGAGGGGAGGGGGTGCTGCGCAGGCCCGCTGTAGTCGACGAAGCCGACGGCGACGACGACGACACGACGAAGACGAAGACGACGACGACAAGGACGACGAAAAACAAGAAGACGACGACGACGGCACGACGACGGCGGGCGGTGGCGGCGGCGACGATGACGACGACGACGCCTGTGATTGGGGACAAACATTCGCCTCGGATGTGTACGACCCTTAGAACAAGATCTATACGAAAGGTAATCGTTTTTAGGCTACCATGCACGGGGGTACACGATCTCCTCGGCGGCGCCCCGCCGGGTCTATTCATCAGCCCTGGGGGGAGGGGCAGCCGTTTGTTCATCACAAGCTGACATTACAAAAGGGTCTTGGGCGACAAATTAAACATACTCAGAAAATCCCCCAAAAAATAATCCACAAATCGTCCCTGGACTAGTTTTTGACTGTTTTTGAATATTCCCCCATGTAGAAGGACAGGCCCGACTTAACAGTAGGCGAGGAGGCCTCCGGTGCTCAATGCTGCCTTGGCTTCGCGCAGGACAGCGGCGCCCTCACGGTGGGGAAGTGCGCGAGGCACGCTGGCCCTCGAGCGAGGATACGGCATACACAGCCTGTCCTCTGTCCTGGGTCGCGTCCCGGAGCTCCGAGGCCGAACAATTGCCATCGCTCGGACGTCCATTCCCCGTGCGTTTTTTGGTTTCGCGCGTGCTTTTTTGGCTCGATGGTCAAGGATGCTGCTCGATGGCCGTCGCCGAGAAAAAATGCACACGTCCGAGCGATGCCAAGAACACAGCCAAAAACCTCTCGCCGTGTGTTATCGGGACGCGTGTTCCCGGTGCCGCTGCGTGCTGCCGTCCGCGCCATTTTGGCTGCGCTGAGCTCCGTCCCGCGCTGTGCCTGGCGTTGCTCACCTGTCTGTTTTTCCCCTAGCTTGTGGCACGGCTTGCCCCATGCGTGCACGGCGTTCGACTCGCTTCGCGCGCCCGCGTGCCGAAAATTTTCGGGACGCGACCATGTCTGGGTCTAGACCGCGCAGCCGCTGCCTTGACTGGCCTCCTCCTTCGCGACGCGAGCGTCACACGAGCCGCTTCAGCTCCGCCTCGGGCGCTGCTTCATGGGGGGGCAGTGAGTAGGGGGCGCAGAAACGTGCCCCTTTCGTGACCTCTTTGGGCCCGTGTAAGGGCCCCCAAGGTGCGCGCAAAGTGCACCTGTCTTCCCCCCCCAAACCCCTTTCCCTGAGGTCTGCCGTCGCGAAACATTTGAAACACCGTGGAAAATAACGACCTGTGCCCCGGACCTCATCTCTTTCTGCCTGATTTCTCTGGCCGGATCGATCTGTGAGGGTCCCCGGGCCCCAAAACGAGCGCAAACTCCGTGTGGAAACCGGCGAAAACGAGCGACAACGCCCAGCGCGGACAAAAAATGCAGCGCCCGGAACGCAGGGCCACTTGCGCCCCCCCTTGCGCATCGCCCGGCTGCCGTGGACCCGGCGTCCGCCGGCGCGGGCCACTCCAGGTCGGCCGCTCGCGCGGGCGTCGACTCGGCGGGGCACCCCACGCGCACCGCACCCGGCCGCACCCGGCCGCCGCCGGAAGAGGCCGCCCGGCGGGGCCGCCGCCATGTCGCCGGGGCCAGGCAGTAGGCGCGGAAGCCGGCGCACGCCAGCAGGCGGCGCAGCTTGGCCTGCACGGCGCTCCTGACGGACTGTCCAGGCCTCCGAGGATCCGGTGTCCGCCAGCCGGCGGTCTTGCAGCCGTTCGAGCCCCTGGGGCCTGGTGCTGGGCCCCAGGACCACCAGAAATGGATCCGGGGCGCAACAGAAGCCTACCTCCCGGGGAGGGGTCGGGACCTCTGGGGCGGCGGATCGAACAAACCATATCGGAGGGTGCCTGGGTGCCTACCAGACCACCCCCACCCGATCCGAAGCTCCCTGATCCGGGGTCGAGGGGCGCACGGGCTCCGCCCGTGTTTTTCCAATGCTCTGGGATGCCCCTCCGCTGGGCATGGAGGGCAACTTGGCGCCTTCGGGTTGGACTTGGGTGGGGTGGTTTCTAGGGCTTCCAACTTCGCGCTTCGCGCTGCGCGAAGCGCGAATAACTTCGCGCTCTCGCGCCGCCCTCCCAAAGGGAGACTAGGAGGACGAGGAGGAGGGGGAGAAGGAACGAGGACCGCGAAGCGCGAAGCGCGAATAACTTCGCGCCCTCGGGGGAGCCCTTGTTTCCGAGGTCCGCGCGGAGTTCTTGGATCGGCGCTGGGCCCTCCCTCCCCGGCGTGCTCCGCGCGCCGCGGGTGGTGCGAGAGGCGCCGCCAGGGGGGGCGTAGCGCCGATGCCAGAAACCCGCGCGGACCTCCTCAAGTTCATGCTTGCTGCTTTCCTCCTCGAAACGGGGGCGTGTGGCGACCCCAATCACCAGCCTTATACGGGGTCTTCGGCCGGACCAGAGAACTAAGGCCCGACTCCGGGATATACGACGCGGGGGGCGTCCATCCTCGATCTGGGGTGCGTCCGAGTAGCCCCCCCTTGGGTGTGTGTATCCCCGAACTCCCCGTCTTGTCTGAGCGGCGAGCTTTTTTGCTCGGGAACTGGCAGATCGGAGGCTGGAAATCGCCAAGGATTCTCCAGAATTCCCGACACTTCCCCTATAGCTGTTTTTTCGTCCCCAAGCGCTTTTCGGCCGAACACGGCAAAAACACCTTCCGTAGAGGAGACCTTAGAACAATACGCCGCCGTGCACGAACCCATCAGCGTGTTACCGCTGAAGAATCCCCAGGTGTTCGGACGCACGACACACAAGAAGTAACACGCCGATGAGCGCCCAAGGGCCGCGTGTCGTTGATGCTCTCTTTCGCTCCCGAGTCGCTCTTTCTTCCACGGGACGAGCACGCTTGCGATCGGGGATCGTGGCATCGCGCGCGAGCTCCTGCTCCCAAAGTCCCTGTCCCCGTGCACGTCGAGGTCCGCCAGCATCGCGCAGACGTCCGAGGAGTGAACCATGGCATGAACACACACACTTTCGCAGGCCCGCAGGGGGATTTCTTGGATCGGCGCCGGACGCCCCCTCCATGGCGGCGCGCCCAACGCGCCAACGTGGGGGCGCCGAGAACGCGCCGCCAAGGGTGGCGCGGCGCCGATCCTGGAAAGCAGCGCGGACCTTCGAGAGTTGACGCTCTTGGCAATGCTACACTCCTCGAGAAGTACAGCGCGCCCGAGCCTGCGAGCACCGGGCCGCCCACGCACATGCCCGGCGGGCCCGGCGAGCAGCAGAAGAGCACCACCATGGCCGCCGGCTCCCAGCGCTCTGCCCGGGTGTTGCCGGGCAGTGTCTCTGGCCCGAGGTGGCGAGGGGCAGCGTAAGGGAGGGACCCGCTCAGGGAGGCGGAAACATCGACCTGGAATCGGCGATACATCGCCAAGACATCGGCGATAGGCCTTCGAGACTAACACGGGGCGGTCCTGAGCCCATCACCCCCTACCCCCTGACAAGGTGCCCCCCTGGATGGCCTCCAGCGCACCCCTCACAAGGCCCAGAGGGCCGCAGGGGGGCTCCAAAGTGGAGCGAACATCCGGGGACACCTTCCCTGAGATCTGACGTCGCGAACAACGTGCAACATCGCAGAAACTCACGACCAAAGCCCTAACTAATGAGACGCAATCTTTTTGCGTGAGGGCTCCGTGGCCCGAAACTGAGCGAAAACGCCCGGTACGAACAAAACTACCGACGCCAAGATGTCAGGGTTGGGCCGCGGACCATGGACACCGTCAGTAGCCCCCGATCTGTGAAGCACTTGGCGGGGTCCGTCCAGCAGCCCAGCCAGATGGCGTATCTGAGCGCCGTCAGCAGCAGGCTCACGATGCCCGCGCCGGCGCAGAACAGGAAAAGGGCGAAGAAGCGGAGGTTCTGCTCCCCGATGCAGCAGGGGCCGACCCAAACAGCGCTTGTCGTTTTCGTTTCGCTTCCGAGTTGAGGCGGTCAACAACGAGAACGGTCCGACCGATGGCCAACAACAGCTCTGGGGCCCCAAAGCGAAATCGCCCTACAATGAATAGGTACCGTAAACGACGAGAACACGAAAACGATACTCGATATTGCCAAAACAATGTTTTGGTCGACCCCTGCGATGCAAGTTCCCACGAAGCCACAGTGGTGGTCCATGCGCATGACGCAGTGACCGCAGAATCTGCAGTGGCCGCACCTGTGTGGTCGCCACACTCTGCAGTCTCGGCACCACTTCTGCGACCACACCTTCCCGCTCGGTAGCCGTGCCTCTCGGATTCGAAACTGGTCGTCGTCCTCGTCCTCTGGCACGACGTCGTCTGGGTCGAGCTCGGGCGCGCCCGGGTCCACCAAGTGACAGGCCATCGCCGAGCCCATCGCGACAAAGCCAAAGCAGGCGGCCGCGCGCTTCAGTCCGTCGAAACCGACCCCGACGGCCTCGCGGAAGAGCACCCAGGACACCGCAAGTATCGATGGTGGGATTGTTTTCCACCGCCGCCACCATAAGTAGGAGGGGGAGGGGGTCCTCCACCTCCTCCTCCTCCTCTTCTTCCTCCTCCTGATCCTCCACCTCCCTCCCCCCTCCTCCTCTCCTTGCTCTCGTCTCTCCTCCTCCTCTTCCTCCTCCTCGTACTCCTCCTCCTCTTCTTCCTCCTCCTCCTCTTCTTCCTCCTCATCCTCCTCAACTTATGGTGGTGGTGGACAACAGGCCCACCAATCGACAGAATCAGCGCGCACGTGAAGAGCGCCCCCCCCAGCGGCTTCCAGCTGCCCGGCGCGGCCGTCACCATGCCTCGGCGCTGCGGGCACAGGGGACAAATCACACCGCGCGGCCCTGCCTGGACAGCTCCCGATGCCAAATCTGGCTACGGAGGAAGAAGGAGGAAGAGAGGCGGCGAAGCAGGAGGAGGAGGACAGGACAGGACATCCGCACGAGGGGGTCAACGCCGACACCTACAAAGGAGCTGTGAGCACGACTGGCAAAACCCTCTGCGATTGGAGTATGCCGCAGACCCAGACTTCTCGTTGGGGCCGGCAGGGGGCATACCCCGAAGCTTCAGGGGGCGAGCTCCGAGGTGGTCCCCCGAGCGGGGGCAGGCAGAGCCTTTTTTCGGAAGGCCGCGGAGCTGAGCTTCTCGGAAGCCCCCGCGCCTTCTGACAAGTCCTCGGCACGTCGAGGAAGGGCAATGAGGAGGAGGAGGAGGAGGAGGCCTTATGCGCGCGACGCAGGCGAGAGCCCCATTTTGAAAACGACCGGACGGGGAGAGGAGGAGGAGGGAGGGTGGAAGGGGAGGAGGCGGAGGAGGACGGGATGCTAAGACTCTGGAGGCTTCCTGATTGCGTAGAGATAAGGAGGGGAGGACGACGACGATGTGGAAAGGGGGGGATCCGAATTTCACAAACAATGGGCGGGATGTCGGTGGTCGAGCCAACAGGAAGAACCGGAATTACGATCGGACCTATCGACTACACATAAGAGTGACCCTTCGCTAGAGTGTGACCTTTGGCGCTGGCCCCAAAAGGATCGGGTGATTTTTCCTTTGGACAGAGCCTGACCTCACGTCGGGACCCGTATTGCGTGATTGCGCTCGCATCTGAGCGCGCCAAGTTTGCCCCCCGCCCCCCCCCCGCCCCCTCCCGTCGAAACGACAGTAACGCGTACGCGGCGAACCCTGCAATGTGCTTTGGTTTCCAGAGGGGGAGGCCGGTCGACAAAACGGCGTGTTTTCCGCCCCAGGACTTGTACCGAGTCCCAGCCCACATCCCGCATCGTCTGGTTTGAATATCTTTAGATCTCTGTAAATATTTCGAATATCTGGATAAATGGTTGAAAATGTTCAAGTATGTCTTTTCAACAAATTGGGAGTTTGACGATTGCAGAATTTCCAAACATATTCAGACTTATTCTGGGCCCACAGGTGGGGCCGGTTTTTGCCATGACGCCGGGCCTGGTCACACGTCATCGCGATGCGGCCTGGCAGAGCCAGACCTCGTGGTGCTCCCCGGCATCGTCTGCTTTCGCAGCGCCTTCGAAGTGCCATTCGGGGCGTTCGAGTTCACATGGTGGAATTCCGAGGTTGCCCGCTGGCGCAAAAATCTTTCGAGTGGCGTCCCACCGATCGTTGATGTAGGGCGGCAGTGCCGGCTTGGGCAGTTGCGTTGGGCCCCGCACGGGTGACCCTGAAGCCGCGCACTAAATGTCACTCCCATCTAGGGCCACTCCTACGTGTACTCGAACCTGGGACAGAAGAACATCCATCAAGAGCATGGAACCCGTCGCGGGCCAGAACATCCCAAACCATAAGATCCCCGAGGCTACCATAACAAGGGATATGTCGATCCCTATCCCAGGCTTCGTGGGGGTTTCGAATGGACCAAAAAAATTGGGGCCCAACCCTGGGACATACGAGGGGGGGCGTCCATCCTCGATAGAGGTGCGTCCGAATAGCCCCATGGGGGTGTATCCCAGGGTTTCCCTCCTTTCTGAGCCGCTCCATGTTTCGCCGAAAAGTCTGGGGTTGGGATAGAAACATCGCCTGCGATACCACCCGAGGATGCACAAGATCATCCAGCAAGCACTGACAACATGGAGGTGCCCTCCCCGAATCGACCTCGACCTTCTACCTCGGGGCCGACCGTCTCAGAATAGGACCCAAGGCTCCTATCCATGATTCCGTGACTAGTCTTAGAAGATTCCCAAACATTATTCCCTACTCAAAACATATTCAAAAAAGGTCTACCCATGGCTCCCGCGGCTGCGACTCTCGCCGCGGCCGCGAGAGTCGCAGCCGCGGGAGCCATGGGCAAAACATTATGCCCTATTCAAAACATGAGCCATGGGCAGACCCGAGAAGGTCTATGGTCAAAACATATTCAAAAAATACTCCCCAGACCATTTTTTCTCTATGTTTGAATACTCCCCCCTGTAGGGGGACAGGCCCGACTTCTGACTAGTCCACATGCTGGCTGGCGCGGCGGGGAGCCTGCGCGGGCCGCCCGCACGACCAGCCAGGCACTGTGAAGCCTACGACGTGGTGGTTTGGCCTGGTCTGGGCAGCTTCCGTTTGGTCGCCCGAACCCAATCCTACGAAACTGCATCACGCTGCTAGACCAGGAAAAAATTCGGCGAGACAAAGAAACAGAGCAGGATACTACTCAGGATGGCAAAAGATGCGGTCGGAGAAGACCAATCCTACGAAACTGCATCAACTTAACACTTTCTGGTTTAGACGCCCGAAATGGATACGGAACAAATGGGTACAATGCCCAACAACAAATGTTGTCCCAAACCAACATCGGCCGCTGTTGAGCAGGCGGCCTTCTGTCTCAAATGGACACATGCCGCGGCGGCGCGGACAGCGAGTCCTGTTCAAAATGAACAGGAGCTGCTGTTGGTCATTGTACCCATTCTTTCCGTACCCATTTCATGCGTGCAGCTTCCAACTGAGCAAACAGACAGCAGTACGGCCGGATCTAGGACATAACAACACCCTTCAAGAACATGAGACGCTCCGCCAGCCAAAACACCCCAAACCATAAGATGACTCGAGGGTGCCCTCCCCCAGGATGCACGAGAACAATCAACACAAACGAAAAACATGGGGGTACATTACGCGAACCGACCTCGATCTTATACCTCGGTTCGACAGTAGCCACCATCGCACTAATCACCAATTCTAGAGGCCTTCCAGGTGGGGTTCGAGTAGATGGGGTCGGAGGATCGCGCCGCATCGCCGATGCATCGGCGATGCGTCGTCGATGCGTCGGCGGCGCATCGGCGGCGCATCGGCGACGCCGCCGTGGAGAACATCGGGCTCCACATCGAGCCGCATCGCCGATGCATCGGCGATGCGGCAGGATTCTTCGACACCAGCTACAGTCAACCCGCATGGTAAGGATGGGCAACCTTCCCGAGGGTACGCTTGCATCCTTGCCTACTCGGCCCATCCTTGGCCACTTTCGCTGGCCGCGCCCCGGTCGAAAAGCTTCGGAATGGGCGTCCAAGGCCCTTGCATCCTGATCGCGCATCCTAATGACCCAGACCCCCGACGTCATGATTTTTTCATGACGCGACCCCCAGAGGTCCGGACCCCTTCCCCGGGACCGGCTTTTCATCCTGAGTCGATTTTTGACGGTCCTGAGGGCCGGTGAGGGTCCCCGGAGGCCGAAAATAGCGAGAAACCTCTCGTCGTGATTTTTTCATTACTCGAGGGGGTCTGGGGATACGGGTTGACTGCACTCGGACGCCATCCGGGAGGCCCAAACAGCCGCCATCGCGCTGGCCACCACGTCGTGCATCCCACAGGACAAGGGGGGGGAGGCCGGCCAAGGGCTCCCGGTGCGGTGCCGCCGCCGCTCCGGCTCGGACCGGTGGCCTCCACCCTGCTGAGGCAGGCGATGGCCTCGCCGGACAGGCGGTGGTGGAGCGTCAGCGGGTAGGCAATCCTGGCGCGGCCGTGTGAGCCTTCGCGGGGGCCTCTGGTGGACCTCCGCGGCCCCATCATAGACGCGATTGGGACGGGATGGTGCCCAGATTTCGACCGCCCCTCTCCTGCACCCTGTCGTCCAGGTGTCGCCCAGGTGTCGCCCAGATGTCGACCAGATCCGAACGAAAGCACAAAAGGCAGGGACTTCTGGGATCCCCCGAGGCTCCCCTATGCAGGACCGCACGGGCGCAGGCTGGGGCGATGGGGCGCGCTGGGAGCGGGGGGCCCTTGCGTGCTCGCGCCGTGGCCAAAGCCACGACGGGAAGCTCTTGGCCGTTTTCGTTCTCCTGGGGCCCTCGCCGGGCCCCATGGGGCGGTGAACAGCAACGACTCGCGACGAGAAACGGGCCCTGGGGAAACACAGGTCGGGACTTCCAGGGGCCTTGTGTTGAGGAGGGAGGCTGGGATCGCGTGGGAGAGCCAGACACCCACGCAAGAGGGTTGGGGGAGGAGGCGGGATCTCAGGCAGGACCTTGTGGCTTCTCTGGGCAACCGGTGGTGGAGCCTTGGAGCTCGCGGCTCAGGATCGCAGCGGCGGCGTGGCTCCGCGTCGGCGCCGCCGCGGGCTCCCCACACGAGCACGGCCGAGGGCCCCCCCTATTGGGGGGCCACCGCAGACGGCAGCGCCCGAGAACGACGCGCTGCGCACGTCGGACAGTCCCCAGGTCATTGCGGGCTAAGGAGGAGGAGGAGGAGGAGGAGGAGGAGGAGGAGGAGGAGGAGGAGGAGGAGGAGGAGGAGGAGGAGGAGGGAGGAGGAGGAGGGAGGAGGGAGGAGGGAGGAGGGAGGAGGGAGGAGGGATAATGCGTCCGTCGCCAACGGGGGGTCTTCTGCGCGCGGGCGTCGGGGCTTTTCTTCGCCCCTGGGGGCCGACTGTCAGGGCCATCCGCGACGGGAGGCAGGTCGCGCGGGCGGGGCCGAGGGCGCTGGGCAGGCCAGCGTCGTGAGAGGGTCGCTGCGTCGGAGGTCTGGGGCGATGGGGGGAGCGCGAGGGAAGGGCGAGGGAGGCGGCGAGACCACAGGATGGGAGTGTAGTTTTTTTGTTGTGCGTTTTCACCATATTCCTTAGTATCAATATTCACATCCAGGTGATTATTATTACTGTTATTATTAATATTATTATGAATATTAGTATTGTTGTTGTTGTTGTTGTTGCCGTTGTTGTTGTTGTTGTTGTTGTTGTTGTTGTTGTTGTTGTTGTTGTTGTTGTTATTGTCACTCATGTTTTATTAGTAGTGTCAGTGTTATTATTATCAGTAGTCGTATTAATATCATTATTAGTGTACGTATTACTATTCGTGTAGTTGTGAGTGTGATTATGATTCGCACCATCAATATTATTATCAATAGTATTCGTAGCAGTATTAGTATTATTCCCATCATGAAGATTATTACTATTATTACTATCATTATTAGTATTACTACTATTATTATTCTTATGCTTATTATTACTATTATCATTCTTCGTATCCTGACATTCTCGAACCGTACGGGCGCGCTTCGCAGGCGCCCCGGTTCTAGCAACCCCCAACCCTCGACGAGCGCACAACTACATATAGGATCTAGGGGCCAGCCCCCCCCCCGCTCACCCACTCATGCTGATGCTCGCCCCCCCCCCCCCCCGCGCGATGGCACCCCCTGCCCGTGGGCGCGGCGTGGCGAGGTCCTCCTCTGTGGGCGTGCGGCGGTGGGCACTGGGTCGGGCCCTCCCCCCCATCAGGGAAAGGGGAGGGGGAGGGGGAGGGGGAGGAGGAGGAGGAGGAGGAGGAGGAGGAGGAGGAGGAGGAGGAGGAGGAGGAGGAGGAGGAAGAGGAGGAAGGAGGAGGAGGAGGAGGAGGAGGAGGAGGAGGAGGAGGAGGGAAAGGAGGATGATGAGGAGGAGGAGGAGGAGGAGGAGGAGAGGAGGAGGAGGGGAAGAGCAGGAGGAGGAGGGGAGGAGGAGGAGAAGGAGGAGGAGAGGAGGGTGAGGAGGAGGGGAGGAGGAGGAGGAGGAGGAGGAGGAGGAGGAGGAGGAGATGGAGGAGGAGGGGGAGGAGGAGGTAACAGCGGAGGGGGAAGAGGAGGGAGAGGAGGAAAAGGAGGAGGAGGAGGAGGAGGAGGAGGAAGAGGAGGAGGACGAGGAGGAGGAATGGAACATACCGAAAAAGGACGATCAAGGCCGCGCGCAGCCCGCCGACCGCCCCCCCCAGCCGCCCTCGCGGGCGAATCGGCCCCTTCAGCGGGGAGGCGGAAGCAAAGCCGTACCGAGACCAGCATCAATAACTGGTCGGAAAGCACGGCGATGAGAGCAATGCTTCTGGCGGCGCCCCTCGCGCCCCAACCGCCCACGGGCGCTCCCCCGATGGGCGGGGGAGGTGGGGCACGGCCCCTCCGAAGAGGCGTGCGCACCCTGCTCCCCGATAGGAGCTCCCAGTGATCAGACGCTGGCGGCGGCAGCGGGCCCTCCACGCGCTCCACGGCGACGGGCAACACGAACTTATGCACAACCAGGAGGTCGAGGCGGGATGGGGTGGCCAGCGGCCGCGAGGGCAGCCTCCACGGCCGCCAGCTCCGCCAGGGAGGCGCCCAGACGCGACGCAACGGACGCGCGGCCGTGCGAAGCCGCGGCGAGACGCCTGTGCAGCTTCAGCGCGGTGGCCGGCGCGGCGGGCGCGGGGTCCAGCGGCGGCTCAGGTGTCGCACAGGCCATCGGTGCCGCCCGCGCGGGCCCCCGAGGCCGCGGCGCGGCGCGGAGCTGCTCCAGCTCGGCCTCGAAGTCGGCCGCGTCTGCGGCCGCCTGCGCCAGGAGGGTGTCGTCCTCGCTGTCGGCGCTCTCGTCAGCCGCAGGCGCAGCGCAGGCCTCGCCGCGGTCGCGCCTCGGCGAGGGGCCAAAGGAGGGTGCGGAGGCCAGCGCCTCCTTCCTGAAGCGCCTGGGCCAAGCCCGACAGGCGCTGCCCGCGGTGCCGCGCGATCTGGTCGAGCGCGTGCGCCAGCCGCGAAGCCGCGCGCCTCTCCGCCTGGGCGAATTGGGCCCGCCGCTCCGCAGCGGAGCGATTGGACTGGCGGCGCCGCGAGGAGTGGTCGCCAGGGGCAGCGGCGGCGCGCGCGAACAGCTTAGGAGAAAACGACCGCGAGGCGGAGGTGGAGGACGGAGCGAGATGGGCTCCCTGGCGCGGGCTCCTCGGGACCAGCGAGGGCTCAACCCGAGCTGGCGCTGGAGGAGGAGGGGGAGGAGGAGGAGGAGGAGGAGGAGGAGGAGGAGGAGGAGGAGGAGGAGGACGACGACATCAGCGTCGGCATCGGCAAATGCATCGCCGTCCTAGGCATGACGTGAAAGTGCCAATATCTGATCGTCGTCGTCGTCGCCGTCGCCGTCGCCGCCGTCGCCGTCGTCGCCGTCGCCGTCGCCGTCGCCGTCGCCGTCGCCGTCGCCGTCGTCGTCGTCGTCGTCGTCGTCGTCGTCGTCGTCGTCGCCGCCGCCGCCGCCGCCGTCGTCGTCCCCCCTTCCGATCTGGGGGGGGGGATTGGGGTGGGGGACCTGAGGGGCCCTGAGACCCATCCCATCTTGCCGGGGGGGCCGGGGGGCCTCGTGGGCCCGTAAGCCCGAGATCCTGCCGCCGCTCCCCCGCCCTTTTTGGAGCCTTTGGGGGGCCTGCTCGGCGTCTCTTGGGCCCGGCGGGGGTATCTTTTTGGGCACATCCTGGATGCCTCTTGGGCCTGCAGCCGTCTCGGGGGTCTACTGAGGCTCTCCCGGCGCCTTCTCGGAGGCCTCTGGGGCCGTGCTGGGGCGAGCTTCGGGGCATCTGGGGCTGCTGTGGCGCGTCGGAGCGAGCGTCTGGGAGTGTCTTGTGGGCGACTCGGTGCCTGCCTGGGCTGTCCTGGAGGCGTCTTAGGGGCTTCTTCGGGGCCTCTCGGGCAGCGTGTGCGCCGTCTTTTGGGGCCTCGCGTCTTGGGGGCGGCTCTGAGGCCTCCTGGGCAGTGTGGGCGCCCTCTCCGGGGCCTCCTGGGGCAGTGTGGGCGCCCCTGGGGGAGGCCTCTGGAACAGTCCTGGGGGCGGGTGTCCGTGCTTCTGAGGCTGGTTGGAAGCGTCGGAGAGCCGAAAAGGCGGGAGCCCCAAAAACATGATGAAAGGACCAATGGGAAGCCACTGAATTTTGCCTCTTGGAGCTCTCTTGTGAAGTGTCTTGGAACACTCTTGGAGTGTCTGGAGTGCGTTGTGGGCCGTCTGGAGCCCTCGTGGAGCGCCTTTGGAGTTGTGATTTTCCAGCGACTCGGGGTCAACTCGGTGCCCTGTCGGGGTGTCCTGGAGGTGTCTTGGAGCGGTTTTGGGGCCTCTTGGGCAGTGTGGGCGCCCTTACGTGGGGACCATGAAACAATATTTGGGTGGGGGTTGGTGCTTCTGGGCCTGGTTTGGAGCGTCGGCGAGCCGAAATGACAGGAGGAACACCAAAACCAATAAAGAACCCATGGACAACAAATGCATTTTGCCTCCCGGGACCCTCTGGAGGGGCGTCTGGGAACCCTCTTGAAACGTCTGGGGGGGGACGTCAGGCGCCGAATTTTCTTCAAAACAATGCGGATGGATTGCGGGTTGGTCGCGGGTGGGTCGCCGGCGGGTCGCAGGTAGGCCGCTGGCGAGGACAACGACGACGACAACACAAACAACACCACACCAACAATTAGAATACGCACCGCGGACCACACCTCAGCCACGCACCCAAGAACATTTAAGACCAACCGGCCCCGTCACTCAGCACAAGGAACCGCCGTTCTTGACTGGTGTCCAAGCGGAGGGGGTACCCTTACACATTGCACACCAAGCCGGTGCTAGGGGTCACTCCAGATTTCGTAATAAAGGGAGGGGGGTCTCATTTCGGGGGGGGGTCTCTTCCAGGCTATCTTGGAGGGCCTGGGGGGGTCTGGGGACGATGTTTTGGAGGGTTCTCCCACGGGGGAGGTCTAAAACTTCTCGTCTGGGAGGGTTGAGACCCCCTCCCTTTTATTACGAAATCTGGAGTATTCTTACACATTGCACGTAAGACAGAACGCTGGTGCTGCATCCCGCCTGCGGGAGGCCCCATGCACTGAGATGGCGCGGGGGCCCCGTGGCCACTGGCACTATCTCAGTGGGTGAGGGCGAGGGGACATACGGAGAGGGAAGGGGATACAGTGCGGCCTACAGTGGGGGCTCGGCCACAAGAACCCTCCGCAAAAAATCCAACCCTGAAATCCGCGATCCGTTCAGTGAAAGCCCAAATTTGTCCATCGAGAATCGTCAAGATCTCATTGGGGGCCCATCGAAATCCAAGAAACCCAAGGCACCCTGGCAGAAATCAGCTGGTTCCTTGGCACACGCCCCCACTGTCTTCACGCGGAAGCCCATGGCCCGTGGCCAAGGGCTAAGATGGGCCGAGAGGCAGGGATGCAAGAGGAATAGTTGAAGGCTCCTCTCCCTCGGGATCCCGTTGGGCCGCGCGACTCTGCCCTGTCCCTCCTCTTGGATCATTTGCCTTGCAGCCAGCCCGTACAGGAAGGATGCACGACGGGGTTGCAAGGGCCTCGGAAGGCCATGCCAGCACTTTGCGAGTGGGGCGCGGCCAGCGGAAGTGGCCAAGGATGGGCCGGCGGGGAAGCATGCAAGGGTAGACTTGGAAAGTCGCTCATCCTTACTATGCTTAAGTCGGGCCTGTCCCCCTACAGGTGGATTTTCGACGGAAAAATAAAAATCTCAAACAATACTCCAACATTGTCAAAAAATGATACTCAACAAATAGTCCCCAGACTATTTTTTGACTGTTTTTGAATTTCCCCCCTGTAGAGGGACAAGCCCGACTTCAGACTATGCAGGTCGACGGTGACAGGCGCGCGCGTCGAGGGATCGAGGCGCGAGGAGGGGGGGCGGGGGCAGCGGAGGAGGAGGAGGAGGAGAGGGAGGAGGAGGAGGAGGAGGAGTAGGAGGAGGAGGAGGAGGAGGAGGAGGAGGAGGAGGAGGAGGAGGAGGAGGAGGAGGAGGGGGCAGAAGATGAAGTGGAGGAGCAGGGGAGGGAGACCGGAGGAGAAGGAGGAGGAGGAGGAGGAGGAGGAGGAGGAGGCAGGGGAGGAGAGGGGGAGGCGGCATGGGGAGGGAGAGGAGGGGGAGCAGGGGGATGGGAGGGGGGAGGCGGCATGGGGGGGGGGACCACCCCGAGCCCGCGAGAGGACGGCCAGGACCCGCCCCCCACCCAAGGTGCTAAATCCATCGGCCGCTTTGGGGTCTATAGGCGTTGTTGTTTTGTTTTGTTTTTTCTTATATATATGCATTGTATACCACTGCTTCGCTGACCTTCATTCGCCCTCTCCTTTCCTCTACATAAAGCCAGCTATTTCCAAATTGGTCTACGGATCCCATCAAGGAGGCCCAAACTGGTCTCCAAGACTGCACAGGCGGCTTACTACGGCCACCCTGCGCGGCTTTCAGCCGGTCCAGGAGGCTTTCAAGATGCCTCGGTGATGCCCTAAGACTGGGTAGTCGAAGCCAATCTGGCGCCAATCTGGCAGGCCCAATCTGGCAAACGGGGGCAATCTGGCGAGGGAGCCAACGCGAATCCAGTCTGGCGAATAACCCAAATCATCCAGTTTGGCCAGATTGGCCCTTGGGGCCCAATCCAATCTGACAGTCTGGCCTTCGACTACCCAGTAAGAAGACATCCAAACACCCCCGAACGGAAAGAATGCTCAAGGCCAC
Source organism: Prorocentrum cordatum (assembly GCA_963575745.1). Lineage (NCBI taxonomy): Eukaryota > Dinophyceae > Prorocentrales > Prorocentraceae > Prorocentrum > Prorocentrum cordatum. The sequence continues at coordinate 163,107 of CAUYUJ010015221.1, forward strand.
CGTCGATCGTGAAAATGTCCGCGTACTCGCACCCTCGGCCGCCAGAGCGGCTACGACGTCCCAAGGTATAGTCGGGGCGTTGACCTAAGGAACCTTAAATAAGGAACGAGGCCCCTTGTTTCCATAAGTTAAGCTTCGATTTCCTATCGAAAACATAAGGAACACCTGAGACAAGCTGTGAAACACTTAAGGAACGCGGAGCCCCTCCCCAACCAAAAGGGTTCCTTCTTCAGGGTACCGACTGTATCCTGCCAACCGCAGAACAACTAGTCACACAACTAGAACCAAGGGGGCCTCAAGAGAGACCGGCCCGACGAAACTGAAGGGATTCGAGTCACACTCCCCTCCTACCCCCCACCCTTCCCCTCCTCCTCCTCCTCCTCCTCCTCCTCCTCCTCCTCCTCCTCCTCTCCCTCTTCCTTAGAAGCTACTCCCCCCTGTCTCACCACTAGACATGTCTGCAAGCCTAACCTGGCGTTTCGCTTGAGACTTCGCTGCATCTCGCGATCCCCAATGACACCGATACAGGACCGACCGTTTTCAAAATTGCATTCTCGCCATACCACCGCGCACATGTGTGTCACACGCTCGCAAAAGCTACCAGGATGGATGGCAGGTGGTTTTCAACATGCGGCTCTTCCCTCGGCGCCACGCGCATTGGTCAAGCATTTTTGTTTGTTTTCTTTCCACCCGCCGAGCGTTACGACGGATTTCGTTTGTTTTGGGAGGGCGACGAGGGAACGAGGGAGAGGAGGAGGAGGAAGACGAGGCCGAGGGGGACGCAACGACAACCCCAAAGCGCAGAAACGACGAAGCGGGAGGACAGGAAACGAGAGGGGAGGCGACAGAACGACGACACATATAGAGGGCTTGTCCGCTGAAGCAGCGGGGCTATCGATGGATACGCTCTCGCACGTGACGTCCCGGAAATTTCGCCATTGCGCAGTCGTTGCACGGACGGAGGGCGGCTCCTCTTCAAAGCGGGGCTCTGGCATGACACCCCCGCAGCGTCTACGGCTTGACATTATTTGAAGGGGCCCACAAACACACAAATAAATACACACAAATAAAATTATTAATCATATTTTCCTATATTTTCTGGGTTTCTGTCTTCCCCCCACTTCCCATATGTTTCAATATTTTCTGGGGAATCGCCGATGAATTGTGTCTGTGTGTTTTTTTTTCCCCTCCTGAATTTAATACGTTCGCTTGACAGTTTAAACGGTGCTGTCGCTGGACACTTCCTTGAGCGTCATTATCCTAGCTGTTGCGCTTCTTGGTAGAAGGATGGAGGTGGATCCTTCGGCGGAGGGCAAACATCCCTTTAGTAAACCACCCTTTCGTGAAAACGGCCTGGGACCGTAACCGACGGACCTAGACCCGCAAAAATGACGGCCGCGACGCCCTCTCGCGAACCGAAAACGGCCAATTCGCTAATCGACGTGTCAGGGTAGAAGGTTATCAACCTCCGACAGTACGTTCGCGGACGGAACGCATACCATCTCCCGAACGGCGCTGTCGCTGGACACTTTCTTGAGCGTTCTTGTCCAACCTGTTACGCTTCTTGGTAGCAGGATCGCTGGACGCTTCCTTGAGCGTTGTTGTCCTACCTGTTGCGCTTCTGGCTAGAAGTAAGTCGGGCCTGTCCCCCTACAGGGGGATTTTCGACGAAAAGTAAAACGTACTAAAACAATGCCCACACATGGTCACGACATATTCAAAAACTAGTCCCCAGACTTTTTTGTTTTTTTACTTCTTCTTTTGTTTTGCATATTCCCCCTGTAGGGGGGCAGGCCCGACTTCATGCTGGAAGGCTGGAGGGCCACAGTTCGGGGAGCTGTGGCAGCGCCCCTCGGCACTCGTATGGGAATCCGCTGGGAATCCTATGAACATTGTATGGGAACTCTTGGGGGTCCTATGGGAATCCGTGGGGAACCTTGGGAATCCTAGGGAAATCCTTGCGAATCCTTGGGAATCCTATGGGGGTTCCTCTAGAAGAAGGGATCTTGCCTGGGTGGCAGGCCCACCCGCCCAATCGTTGATGTAACTTGGGTTTACTCTGGTCAGATTCCTCCGTCCCTATCTCCTCCTCCTCCTCCTCGTCCTCCTCCTCCTCCTCCTTCATCTCCTCCTCCTCCTCCTCCTCCTCCTCCTCCTCCTCCTCCTCCTCCTCCCCTATCCTCTCTCCTCTACTCCTCCTCCTCCTCCTCCTCCTCCTCCTCCTCCTCCTCCTCCTCCTCCTCCTCCCGCCCTCCTCTCCTCCTCCTCCTCCCCTCCTCCTCCTCTCCTCCTCCCTCCTCCTCCTCCTCCTCCTCCTCCTCCTCCTCCTCCTCCTCCTCCTCCTCCTCCTCCTCCCCTCTCCTCCTCCTCCTCCTCCTCCTCCTCCTCCTCCTCCTCCTCCTCCTCCTCCTCCTCCTCCTCCTCCTCCTCCCTCCTCCTCCTCCTCCTCCTCCTCCTCCTCCTCTTTCTCAATATCTTCATCCACCCTCCACTCTCCCCGCCTTCCCCATCCTCCATCCTTCCTCATTCCACCTCGCTCCCCCGTCCTCCCTACTTCATCCTCCCTCCTCGTCCCGTTCTCCTTCACACTCTCCTCCCTCCCCCTTCCCGCTCTTCCGCTTCCACATAGCCCTCCTCAATATCCTTCTCTGCTCCTTCCCCATCCCTGGTACGGTTCCATCCTTCCCCCGGTTCCTTGCGTGAGGGTGAGGATGGTGAGGAAGAGAGAGGGCATAAACAAGGGGAGAGGCTGTGTGATGGCAACCTTTTTTCATCTACGTAGTTACTCCCGCCTGGAGAAGCAAGGAGGGAGCAAGAGGTAGAGGAGGGACACAGGCCTCCTCGCCGTCCACCCCCACCCCGGGAGAGGCGCCGCAGCGGTGGCGGGTCCAGGTGCCACTGTGGAACCACTTCAGCTGCCCCTGCCACTCCTGCTGGGCCGGGGATTGAAGCAACTCTCCTCGGGCCCCTTCGCTCTTCGGCGGTGCGCGGAGCAGGTGGCTCAACATCATCCGCCTAACCCTGGCTCCTCGACTCTTCCGGCAGGGGTCCTGCGCGCCGCCACGTGGGGCCCGGACAGGCCGTGCTGTCCAGCGAAAGGGGCGGAGAAGAAGGGAAAAGCAGACAAGCGACGGCTCTGGACGCACGCGATGGGTACGGACAACATGAGTAGCTGCAGTGCCCAACAACAGATGCTGTCCCGAACCGACAGCGGCCGCTGTCGGGCGGGCGGCCCTCCTGGTCTCAAACGGACACCGTCCGCGGCGACGCCGGCAGCGAGCCCTTTTCAAAACGGGCAGGAACTGCTGTCAATTAGGAAGGCACCAACTATACACCAACACCGATCCTGGCCAGGATCACCCTGGGCCCAGGATCGGTGTATACGCCCTCCTGCCTTGGGCAAGAAGGTATATACACCGATCCTGGGCCCAGGGTGATCCTGGGCCAGGAGCGGTGTTGGTGTATAGTTGGTGCCCTCCGATCAATCTTCGTGCCCATTGTTTCCATGCCCGTGCCGATCGTCCCGAACGGCGAACGCGCGGGCTGGAGGCCGGGGCCGGCGGGGCGGGCAGGCAGGCGGGAGGGGGGGCAAGGGGGGGGGGGGGGGGGAGGTCGAGGGGGCGAACACGGTCTGTGGCAAGGTGACTTCTCGTCCGCCGCGTTGTCTATGCTGAAGGGGCCCTAGGACAAACAAATCAATACACACAGATAAACATGCTCCCCACATTTTATCCTATTTTCTGGGTTTTTGTCTTGCCCCCCACTTCCCATATTTTCCTATATTTTCTTGGGAATCGACGATTAATTGTGTCTGTGTGTTTTTCCCCTCCTGATATGTGCATCTGCCTGATGATCGTTGGGCATATTTTTTTTTTGTGGTTTTACGCTCTGCGCGGGCGCCCGCTCCGCGAGGGGGGGGGCCGGAAGCGCGCGCGCGATTTCCAGACGTGCTGGAGCATTGGCTAGGGAATACGCGGCAGCACCCGTGATCCGGGGCAGGGCACAACTCGGGGATGGACAGAACCCCCCTTTAGCAAAACGTGGTTTAGTGGAAACGACCTCGGGCCCAAACCCGGCGGGCGCAAGCCTGGAAAATAACGGCCACGGCGCCCTCTCGAGAGCCGAAAACGGACAATTCACTAATCGACGTGTCACTGTTGGGGGTTCTGTCCAGCCCCGAACAACGGTGGGCGAGTCGAGGGGAGGAGGCGCTTGCCGCCGCTGGGCAGCCGGGTCTGGAGTCAGCCGCGCTCGATGAACGAGTTCCACCACTTCTCCGAGAGCCCCGACACGTAGACCGTGCTGGCGGGGCTCGCGTCGCCGAAGGCGTCGACGCACCCCAATTCGATGCCGGCGCCCCTGTGGTCGGTCTCCGCCCCGCCTCTGGGCGGGGCGAGCACGACGTCCGGCGCGGAGGAGACGCCGATGTGGAGGACGCCGGTGCGCTCCCCTCTCTTGAAGAGGGGCACGGCCACGCGCCCCGCGGCGCCCAGGGCCGCCCGGCCGCGCAGCGCCTCCAGCCCGAACTCCGCCTCCCCGCAGAGCACCGGCTGGCGCACCACGTGGTCGACCTTCGGGGGCGCGCGAACATGGACTAGCGGACCAGCGGTCCATGGATTCGGCGAGCGGACGCCGACTCCATGGATCGGGGGAGGTGCCCTCCCCAAAAAACGGCCGGTGCCGCCTCGTTCCGCGATCCCCCATGGAAACGGGACCCGTCGCTAATCCACGCCCCCTGAACTTGCCATCGCTCGGAGGTCCATTCCTCGTGTATTTTCCGATTTCGTCCGTGCTTTTTTCGCTGAGTCATCCAGGATGCTCCTCCATGGTCCTCGCCGAGGAAAAAATGCACACGTCCGAGCGACGCCAAGTTAATCCATGTTTGCGATCGCCTGAGACCTGCACGCGGAGCTTGAGCGTGTCGCCTGGGCTCGCGGCGACCGAGTCGCAGAGGAAGACCTCGTTGTCCCACCTCGGGTGCAGCTCGGCCTGCCTGCAGGTACCGGTGCGGCCGATGGGGCGCTCCCCCACGGCGGGGTCGCTGGAGCACCACAGCAGCTGGACGAACACATCCTGATTCAGCTTCAGGCTGTCGAAGATGCGAACCAGCTGCGCCTCGACCACGCTGACCTCCAGGCGGCCCCGCAAGACCAGGGCACCCGACTGGTCCAGCTGCAGGGTCTTCTCCGCGCAAGAGCGCACCGGCTGCACCGTCAGCTGCCCCCGCGAGCAGACCTTGGAGGGCCGGCCTGCGGTGGCGCCTGCGGCGCGCACCGGCATGCCGCAGCTCGCCACCATGGGGGCCGAGGCCACCGCCTGGGGCCGAGGCTGTCGCCGATCCCGCCAGGGCCGCGCGCAGGGCCAGGCCTTGAGCCTGTCCCCTCTCGCTGCGGCGCCCCCTGAGCCAAAATGGCTACGGCTGTTGAGAGTTGCTGCCTTGCGCCTGCCTGATGGCTGCTGAAAATTGCTGCCATTTGCTGCCAGTCGCCAAACGCGCACCGCCCCATCCTACCACAACTTGTCATCCAACCTGCAGGTGCTTCCACTAAAGCCTGTGCTCAAGGACGGTCTTAGGTAGGGTGGATGAGCCGCGACCTCGGCGTTTCCTAGCTCCTGGACAAGCATGGCGTGTTCTACAGAGAAGGTCACACGATGGGCTGGGAAACTGGTGAGCCCTGGAATCTGAAATCCGCCAACACTGTCGGCGTGTGTGAGTGGCTTGTCTGTTCGAGCCGTCGTCTCTGTCAGCCGTCGTCTCCGTCGTCCCCTTTCCCCTGCAGCCTGGGAGGGATAGGGGGGGGGGGTAGGCGGGGGGTCCCGGGGGAAGGGGGGAAAGATACGCACCCCCCCTGGGGTCCCAAGGCCTCCGAAAGTACCAAGACAGGCCAAGAGTGCCACAAGAGGCCCCCGAGACGGTCCAAGAGGGCCCCCTATCGCCAAACTATCGGTCCAAAACGCCTTCACGCCCTCCAGACTGTCCAGGAGCCCGCCAAGACGTCTCAAGAAGCCTCCAAGAGCACTCCCGAGAAGGCCCCCACGATGCCCCACGAGGAACATGTTCTTCAATATTTGGGCGTTCTCGCCTTTTCCGCTCCCCGCCGCTCTAACAAGATGGCCTGAGAGGCCCCCAAGATCGCTCCAAGACGGCCCAAGGGACCTCCAAGAGGGCCCTCACACAGCCCAAGAGGACCGCAACACACCCCACAACGCCTCCAAGACGGCCCCAAATGCCCCCAAGACGGCTCCAACAGCGTGCCCAGACGGGGGACCCGAACAGACATTTCGAGCCCTCGGCCCCGAGAGGCGCCCAAGGGGCCCAAGAGGTTCCCAAGAGGCCCCAAGAGGCCCACAAGAAACGTCTTCAGGAAGCCCGAAGAGGCCCCAAGAGGCTCCCGAGAAGCCCCAAAAGAGGCGCTTAAGAGGCCCCTTAATTCCTCCCCAGAGGCCCCCGAGAGCCTTCCGAAGAGACCCCAAGACGCATCCCTCTGGCCCACGTCAGCATCGTCGTCGTCGTCGCCGCTGCCGCCGTTGTCGTCGTCGTCGTCGTCGTCGTCCCCCTTCAGGGTCGGTGGCACTGGCCGTAAGGCCTTCGCAACCGAATTGGAAGCAGAGGCAATTATCATCAAGATCTCCCCACACTCTCCCCAATTAGGAGAGACCGATCTGCTCACATGCACCGGTACTGACCATACCCATCCTGAGCCACAACAGCGTCTGGACTTGGCCAGAAAAGCGTATGCACCGAGTCGAAACCACTGAGGGTGTAGTTGGCGCCGCCTGTCCACTCTTGCCCAGCATCTTACAGGATGGCGCATGGGAGGCAAACGCGGCGGTGAGATGAGAGCCGAAGACTGGGCGAACTAATACCACCAGCCCTCTGGGCGTGCGTGATTTTTGGTGAGTTTCCTCTTCCAACCCCCTTCTTCCCTTTCGGGGAGGGGCTTACCCATCCCTCGACACTCTCCCCCTGGGTCTGGAAGTGGGGGGGCGGCTGATTTTAGTAAGGCTACTTTTTGGTCTGCGGGCTCGCGAAGCAGGTCGAAAACCGTCCGAACACTAGTCGGGCCACGACTAGGCAGCAAGAAAACAGAGGCAAGCGAAGCGAGCGCGCGGGCAGCCACTCAGAAGAAGAGCCAGAAACGAACCTCCCAACCCGGTGGCGTGGAGATCCCGGTGGCGACCAGCAAGTAAGCGCAGCCAAAATAAATGTCAGTAAGGCTACGCCGAGCGTCTAGACTGACCTTTCCATGCGGGGCCGCGCCCATCGCCTGCCCACCACAGCCGAAGGACAGCTGACACCGAACATGGGCCGATGACGCCTCCCCGGCGTGAGCCTGCACGGCGTGCCGCGCCGTGCCTGCGCGCCTCGATTCCTGCGGAATCGTCCTACGGCATGGGAAGGCCCGCGAGGGTCTCGCGGCCGCTGAATGGGCCCTTGAGCCTCGCATTTTGGCGGCGCGCAGAGGGGAGTAGGCGGAGGGGGGTAGGCTTTTTAGGACGAGGCCGCTTCCCAGAAGGCGCCGGCCACACGTCGTAGGTCAGGTCCGCGCCTTCTAAGGAGCAGGGGTGCTTCTCAGAAACATCCCCCCTTCCCCTATACCCCCCTTCTGAGCGTGGCTGACTTGTGTCGCCTCCGTCGCAGCGCGTTTGCCCATTGCATTCTTGAGCGCACTGCGCCTTTCGAAGCAGTTGTTGCCTTCCTCGATGTGCGCAGCGAAGCAGCTTTCGAACATGCGCTACCCTTTGAGAGAACTAATTGCTTTGTCTCGGGACGCACCTATTCATGGACCCCGCACCCTGGCGGGCATCCCAACCACCCGAGACCGCCCCATGGCCCCCCCAGGACTGAACCAGACATCGCCCAGACGTTTCGGAAACTGTCCAAGACCAAGTTGAGAAGGCTCATCGCAGCAACACGCGATGCATTCCAAACAAACACCAAGATCCCAAGAACACACCCTGCTGCACCTGGCAAACGGGCCGGCCATGACCTCTCTTGGCGTCTCTGAGCCTTCCCGTGGCTATCCAGGGTAGCTCATGGGCGATTCTTTGCAGGCCAAACGCATTGAGTGTTTGACTCGCAATCGCTCGGACGTCCATGACCTGCGATTTTTTCGGTCTCGTGCGCGGTTCCTTCGCCAGATGATCAAGGATGCTCCTCGATTGTCCTCGCCGAAGGAAAAAATGCACACGTCCGAGCGATGCCAGGTTGAGTCCGCAGCGAGACGAGCACCAGCCGCTCGCGGTGGAGAGCTTCTGCTTCACGTGCCGCAGCGGCGGCCGCGGGGCGACGCGCCACGCCCCGCAAACTCCTGGCGCGTCGACGTGCCCGGTGAGGCGGGAGGCTCGGAACGGCTCGAGACATTGACGCCTGGGGACTGGGAGGAGGAGGAGGAGGAGGAGGAGGAGGAGGAGGAGGAGGAGGAGGAGGAGGAGGAAGGGACATTGCGCCGAAGTTGGGCGCCCGAATTATCCGGGGTAACTCGGGCCCGGGGTAACTCGGGTTCGGATTCCCGAAAAAACGAACCCGAGTTAGCCCTGACCCGAATTACCCCTGATGATTCGGGGCTCTGACGAAGCGCGGTGGGCCAGCACCGGCGGCGCGACACGCGAAGCAAACGTGCCTGACTTCGAGGCCATCGTTCCCGGCTTCCCGTGCCTCTTGGCCCACAAGACTGCGCCGGAGAGCCAGCTTCGTACCAGAAAGAACGGTATGAACATAAACTGTCGGGGGCCCGCGCAGATTTCTCGGATCAGCGCCACAGCCGGCCCGTATCAGAAGGATGCGCGATGAGCATGCAAGGGCCTTGGACGCCCACGTCTAGGCTTTTCGACCGGGGCGCGGCCAACGAAAGTGGCCAAGGACGGACCGAGGAGCTAAGGATGCAGGGGCGCCCTTGGGAAGGTTGGCCGTCCTTGCTGTGCGGGCTGACTGTCGACCCCATTGCCTGGCGCGCGGAACGCGCCGGTGGCGGCGCCAGGATCCGCGCTGGACGCTAGACCTCCTCTCCCCGGGCGCGCGGAGCGCGGCAGCGGCGGCGCCGGAGGTGTCAGGCGTCGCTCCAAGGAGTCCGCATGGACTTGTGGAAGTGTATGCTTATGTGCAATTGACCTTGATTGGAGAGAGGACACGCGAGAGGACGCAAGACCCTTCCGAGGGCAACATCGCCATTGGAGTGTAAGAAGGCACGTGTCGCGAGGCACAGGACACAAGGGGTACCCTTGAGCTGGCAGGGTCGACCTACTAATCCGGGCCGACTGTAATAGCTTCTTTTCCGACTGTGACGAGAATGATGTCAATTTGGCTCGGCGTGCTGTCCAGGAATTCTGGGGTATCTAGCGGCCCTCGTTTTTGCAGCCCTTTGGAACGTTGGGCAACCTTGGAAAACAGAAGAATCTGAGGAATCTTGGAAAGTATCCATGACTCCTTGGTCCTCTGCGCTTGGAGGCGGCCAGGAGGTCTGAACTGGTTGGGCCCCGAGAGAATCTGTCAGGGGAGGGTGATGAGGGCAAATATTGTCAAAATCGGGTCCTACATCCCTCCAGGGGTCCAACTGATGCAGTCTGTCACCCCAGATAAGTTTTTGACAGATCCAGGGGACGAAAACGGCCTTGGGAATGTGAGAGCAACACCAACAGCAACAATCGTTTTAAGTATGTTCGCTCTTATCTGCTCGCGTGTCATTCAATATGCACATCCCAAACCCTAGATACCCGCCCTCTTCGTCTTCGATCGTACCCCCTTCTGGGGGGTATATTCATTCCCTGCCACGTGTGGCCTTGAAAACGGAGGGTAACAGATAACGGGGGGGAATGAGGACGAAGGGATCGGAGGAAGGGAGGGGAGGGGCAAGCGAAGGGGCCACCAAGGGCAGCGAGAGGGCCACGAAGGGCGACAGCGGGGCTACGAAGGGCATGCGTATGGGGCCACGACGGGCGACTGCGAACGGGGGCCACGAAGGGCACATCCGCCGATCCGGCGCGTGAGTTTCTGAGAGCGTGGGCTTGATTGAGCTCGCTCAAGCTCCGCTCTGCCGAGAGAGGGGGGGGGGGGACCTCATTTCCGACCTATGTCCGACCCATTTCCGACCAAATTCAGTGCTTCGCCCCACCCCACCCCTCCAGAGCGGACCCCTTCCCCCTGCAGAGGGCCCCGCCCCCTCTCCTGCAGCCCGCCTACCCCACCCCCCCTGCAGAGCGGACCCCCCTGCCGCACCCCGACTTTTCCCCCTCCGAGGACCCCTCCCCCCCCATCCCCTGCCACCCCCCCCCCCTGCAGAGCGAGCAGACCCCCCCCTGCCGAGCGAACCTCCCCTCCCTGCATGCCCCCCCCCCCTGCAGAGCGGACCCCCCCCCCTCACCTGCACCCCCCCCTCTGCAGAGCAGACCCCCCTCCTGCATCACTCCCCCTGCCAGAGCCCCCCCTCCCCCCCCCCCCCTGCAGAGCGGGACCCCCTTTTCCTGCAAGTCCCAGAACCCCCCCCCCCCCCCCTCCTGCAGAGCGGACCCCCCCCCGTGCAGCCCCCCCCCCTGCAGAGCGGACCCCCCCCCCCCTCCCCTGCACCCCCCCCTCTGCAGAGCAGACCCCCCCTCCTCGTGCAGCCCCCCCCCCTGCAGAGGGACCCCCCTTCCCCGCAGCCCCGCCCCTCCCTCTGCCGAGCGGACCCCCCCTGCAGAGCAGACCCCCCCCCTGCAACCCAGCTCCCCCCCCGTCGTCGTCGTCGTCGTCGTCGTCGTCGTCGTCGTCGTCGTCGTCGTCGTTCGTCGTTGTCGTCGCAGCCCCCCCCCCCCCCGCAGAGCGGACCCCCCGCTCCCCTGAAAGCCTCCTCCCTCTGGCGAGCTGACGGACACACACCCTGCAGAGCAGACCCCCGAGCAGCCCCCTGCAAAACCCAGCTCTGGCCCCTGCGTCGTCTTCGCGTCGTTAGCGTCGCGTCGTCGTCGTCGTCGTCGTCGTCGTCGTCGTCGTCGTCGTCGTCGTCGTCGTCGTCGTCGTCGTCGCTCGCGTCATCGTCGTCGTCGTCGTCGTCGTCGCTCGCGTCGTCGTCGTCATCGCCGTCGTCGTCGTCGTCGTCGTCGTCGTGGTCGTTGTCGTCGTCGTCGCTCTCGTCGTCGTCGTCGTCGACGTATTCGTTTTCGCCGTCGTTTTCGTCTTCCTCGTCGTCGTTCATTTCCACAGGCACCCGGAGCGCCCCGGATCGGCGGCACTGGACGGAGGCCACTACAATAATAATGCGGGGCAACAATGGGCAGCGACGGGGCCACTGGGGGCAGCAACGGGGCCACGACGGGCAGCGAGCGAAGGCGACCGCGGAACGAGTACGGGCAGCGAGGGGCATCGAAGGCGGGCGAAGGGCAGCGAGCGGCGTCTGGAGTCTCTAACGGGCTGGTCGGGCGGGCAGGCCCAGACGGGCGGGTCGAGCTGGCGGGTCGTTGAAGCGTAAATGCTGCTTGAACCGCCAGGCAATATGTAGCGGGAGCGCGATTCCTGAGTGTCGAGGAGCGGCATCTGAATTCGCCAGCCCAACGGGCCAGAGGCGTGCTAAGATCTCCGGTAACTACTTAACAATATTTCTAGTTCGCGCGCGCGGGGCGGCCCCTGGGGGTCCCCCGGCGAAAAGTACCCCGACCGCAGCCCGGGAAGGTCTACTCAGAGATGGTTTTCCTCCTGGGTACGGCCTCTCAGGCGCCGAGAGGGCCCCAAGAGGCCCCCAAGACTGCCCAAGAGGCCCCCGAGACGCCCAAAGGACGCTCCAAGACGCCGAAGATGATCCCAAGACGGCCCAAGAAGCCGCCAAGACGCTCCAAGTGGCCTCCAAGAGGCCTCACAAGAGCGCCCCGAGAGGCCAAATCATCAATTTTACGATGGTTTTGGAAGGATTTTGGCCTTGTCGCATTTTCGGCTTTCCGATGCTCCCAAGACGGCCCAAGAGGCCCCCAAGAGCGCACGAAGACGGCTCAAGAGGCCCCCAAGAAGGCCCCCAGAGAGCCCAAACGGGACCCCGAGACGGCCCTAGAGACGCCCAAGACGGCCCAAGAGAGCCCCAAGACGGCCCCAAGAGGGGCCCAAGATGGGGACCACGAACCGAAACCTCAAGCCTTCCGCCCCAAGAGGGCCCCAGGAGGCCCCGAGAGGCCCCCAAGATGGCCCAAGATGCCGCCAAGAGGCCCCCAAGAGACCCCAGGAGGCTCCAAGGAGGCTCAAAAGAGGCCCTACAAGGCTTCAAAAATGTCTCCCAGGCGCCCCCGAACGGCCTCTCCACAGACCCCAGGGCCTCCCAAAGAAGCATCTGGACGACGGCCCTGTTTGGCCCCAAGAGCGCCGCAAAATGCCATCGAGAGGCTTCCTCCTCCGCCCTTTTCTCTTCCTCCTCCTCCTCCTCCTCCTCCTCCTCCTCCTCCTCCTCCTCCTCCTCCTCCTCATATTTACCTTCATCCTCCTCCGTTCATTTCTCATCCTCTTCTCCTCCTCCCCTCCCCCTCCCCATCCTCATCTTCCTCCTTCAGGCGGCGCCGAAATGGCCCCGAGCCCACGCCGAAGCAGTAGCGATCATGCAATACGGGCCGGCGGAGTAAGCGAAGCGATTGAATAAATTGTGAGGAAGTATCAGGCGGGAGCCGCGATTCGGTGGTAAGTTGCCAGGAAGTCCCACGCGAGAACGCGATTCCTCAAGAAATTATAAGGAAATATCCAACGGGACCCGCGATCCGGTGGTAAATTGCAAGGAAGTCCCAAGCGAGAACGCGAGTCTTCTAAAAACTGTGAGGAAGTATCAAGCGAGAGCCGTTGTTGTTGTTGTTGTTGTTGTTGAATATTATTACTTCTAAAGAATAATTATTGTTGGGCCCCCTGGTGCACGCCCCCCCCGCCGCGCCTAGGCCGCAGCCACGTTTTCATCATTTTCGTGAGGAAGCCTCAGGTAAAACGATGTGATCCAGATCCGGTTGTTTTGTTGTAGTCCGTTTTCCCTTGCAAAAAACACTATAAAATGACATTTCTTGTTCTAATATAATCAAATTTCAAGAATCCCTTGCAAAAAATAAGGTAAAGTGGACATTCGCGCGCGCAAGACGAAATCCTTCCAAAAGCTTAGTGTTCGGAGCGATTTTAACATAAAAACATCAAAAAACCAATGGTTTTTCAACAAAAAAATGTCAAAATCTCATCCCGCGCGCTCTTGCGGATTCGTAGGAAACCCAACACTTTTTAAACATTTCTGTCAAACGGGCTTTTGCTAGCAACTTTTTCGAACTTCTGCAACAACGGTTGCGCACCTGCCAGGGCCATCATCCCTGTCAAATAATACCATGCGGGACACATTCGTTTTTTCTTCGCGCGCGCACGCCGTCGTCGTCGGCCGCGGGGCCCTGAATAGTAGCCACGGTCGTCCGCATGCCACGAAGTGAAGTGTCCGAACGTCATAGGGCGGGAAGCTGGGTGTGGGTGGTGGCGAAGAGTCGTTTGGAAATTTGGTAGAGCTTGAACCGGCCCCCCCACAAAGTGGGGGTATTGCCCGCCTCCTATGAAAACCCTGGCACTGGTGAGAACGGAGTGTCCCCAGTCTTAAATGATTGTTGTTGTTGTTGTTGTAAACCGGGGGCCAAACACGCAGTTTGACCCTCAAAACCTTCCCTGATCAAAAACAGGGTACGAGCCCCGGGAAGGGCACTTCAATTGAAAAAAACAATGTGCAATAAATGACAAAAATGACAGTTCAACAACACTACCACCACCACCAACAACAATAGCAACAACAAGAACAATCACTTTAAGACTGTTCGCTCTTACTGGCACGCGTGTCTTGCATTCCGTATACCCCAACCATCGATACCCGCCCACTTCGTCTTCGATTGGATCCCCTTCCGGGGGAGTCTCTTCCTTGTCGGCCACTGACTGAAGTGCGAAGAAGTCTCGAGCGAGAGCGCCGTTCCTGAGTTCGGGAGCCTCTGTGGCCAGGGGCTCTCGGGGTAAATTGTAAGCAAGTGCCGAGCGGGAGCCCTCGTTGCCGTGTCCGGGCCTCCGCACCAAATCGCCTGAATTACAAGAACATCTCGAGCGAGAGCGACCTTCCTGAGTTCGGAAGCCTTCTTGGCCAGGGGCTCTCGGGGTAAATTGTAAGGAATTATCGAGCGGGAACCCTTGTTGTCGTGTCCGGCCTCCACCAACTCGTCTGAATTACAAGAATATCTTCAGCGAGAGCGACGTTCCTGAGTTCGGAAGCCTTCTTTGCCAAGGGCTCTCGGAGTAAACCGTGGAGCCTATGTCGTCGTGGCTGGGCCTCCGCCAACTTGATTGAATTGGGAGGAACTAGGAACTCTCGAGCGAGAGCGCCGTTCCTGAGTTCGGGGGCCTCTCTGGCCAGGGCGTCTCGGGGTAAATTGTGAAGAAATGTCGAGCGGGAACCGTTGTTGTCATAGCTGGGCCTCCAAGGGCCCACATTTGGGCTCAAGCCAACGCTCGAGCGGGAGCCTCGTTTTCAGAGAAAAATGTAACCGGCGTCGAGGCGAGAGCGCGCGGAACCGTTCCCGGAGATCAACCACAGTAAGTCTTTAAAAAGGAATACTCAACAACAACAACAACACAAACAACAAAAACAACAACAACAACAACAACAACAACAACAACAACAACAACAACAACAGCAACAACAACAACAACAGCAACAACAAGGACAGGGACCTTCCCTGGACCTGGGTGCTCGGGGCTCCTCCAGAGCTCTCCTCCACGGGGTGGCAGGAGTCGTCCCCCTCAAGCAACTTCACAACAACAACAACAACAGCAACAGCAACAGCAACAGCAACAGCAACAGCAACACAACAACAACACCAACAACAACAATCATTTTCATACTGTTCGCCCTATCTGCTCGAGTGTCCAATAACGCGTATTTCGTATTTCCCAAACCCTTGATACCCGCCCTCTTCGTCTTCGATCGAACCCTTTTTGGGGGGGTTACTTTTCTTTCCTGCAGCCTGCAGGCCGGGCCCCGGCAAGCGGCGGGGCGGCCGCGGACCGTCGGCCTGGCCAGCGGCAGCGATGCTCGGCGGGGCGGCCGCGGACCGTCGACCCGACTCTAAGAGGGACCGACCACGACGACGACGACGTCGACGACGACGGCGACGACGACGACGGCGACGACGAGCGAGAGCGAGAGCGAGAGAGAACGACAGCAGGGCCACACGGACACGAAGTAGGCCACGATGGGCGACAGCGGGGACACGAAGTGAATGCGTATTGGGCCACGACGAGCGCGAACGAGCGGGGGCCACGAAGGGCAGATGATGCGGGGCCACAGAAGGCAACGATGGGGCCACTGGGGGTAGCAACTGGGCCACGTAGGACAGTGAGGGGGCCACAAACGGCGACAGCGGGGCCACGAAGGGCATGCACATGGGCCACAAAGGGCGCGAACGAGCGGGGGCCACGAAGGGCATACGTATACTGGGCCGCGGAAGGCAAGGACGGGGCCACTGAGGGCAGCAACGGGGCCACGAAGGGCAGCGAGGAGGCCACGAAGGGCGACAGCGGGGCCACGAATGGCATGCAAATGGGGCCACCACGGGCGAAAACGAGCGGGGGCCACGAAGGGCTTGCATATATGGGGCCACGGAACAATGCGAGGGGGCGACGAAGGGCTGTAACGGGGCCACGGAGGGCAGCGAGGAGGCCACGAGGGGCTGCAAAGGGGCCACGAAGGGCAGCGAGGGGGCCACGAAGGGCTGCAACGGTGCCACGAAACACAGCGAGGGGGCCACGAAGGGCTGCAACGGGGCCACGAAGGGCAGCGAGATCCCGATTCCTAGGTCATCTGTGAGGGAGTCCTGAGCTTGACCGCAACTGCTGGGTACCTGGGTGTCGGGTGCGCGGCGCTTGAGTAAATTGCAAGAAATTCGAACGCAAGGGCGCTATTCTTCAGTAAGTTGCAAGCACGTCTCCAGCGAGAGACCGACTCCAGAGCGCCGAGAGAACGATTCCTGAATAAACTGTAAGGAAGTCCCAAGCGAGAGCGCGATTCCTGAATGCAATGCGAGGAAGTCTCGGGCGGGAGCGGGGGTCCTGGCTAAATTGTGAGGAAGAGTCTCAAGCGGGAACCGTTGTTGTTGTTGTTGTAACCCGGGGGCAAGGGTCCAGTTTGAGCCTCAAGAACTTCCGTGATAGAAAAACAGGGTGCGAGCGTCGAGGGGCACACTTTGATTGAGAGAAAAGTATGCGCCGATGGGGGAATCAACAATACTTATTATTCTTTAGAAGTGAGGGCTCCACAACAACAACAGCAACAACAACAATCATTTTACCCTCATGCGCGATGTTTCAACAAAAGCATGCGACCACCATGATAAATATCCACGTTATGGGGGACGCTTGTTCCATAGCGAGGCCCGATATTCCTTTTTCCCAAATCTCCCGCCCAGAAATCCCATAAGGATCCCAGAGAAACCCTACAGGGATGCTACATGATCGATACGTGGATCCTACAGGAAACTTATAGGGATCGTACAAACACCCTATAAGGATCCTACATGATCCTTGTGGGAATCAGACCACCTGCAGTAGGATCCCTACAGGGATCCTACCTGCTGCAATCGGATCCCTACAGAAATCCTACCGGCTGTCAAGGGATCCCTATAGGGATCCTACCAGGTGCAATAAGATCCTCACAGGGATCCTACCAACTGCAACTGGAGCCTTACAAGGACCCGACCAATTGTCATAGGATCCCTATCGGGAATCAGTCTACCAGCTGCAAAACAATCCTTATACGGATCCTACCAGCTGCAATAGGACCCCTACCCGGATCTTACCATCTGTCATAATATCCACATAAGGATACAACCAGCTGCAACAGGACCCTGTATAGAGATCCTACCGGCTGCAATAGGATCCCTGCGGGATCCTACCAGCCGCAATAGGATCCTTACCGGGTCCCACCAGCTGTGATATGATATCTGTCGGGATCCCACCAGCTGCAATAGGATACCTATCGGGGTCCTGCCGGAACCCCATAGAGATCCTACAGAAACCCTATATGGATCCTACAGGATCCTTATAAACATCCTACCAGTTGCAATCGGATCCCTACGGGGATCCTACCAGCCGCAACTGGATCCCTACAGGGATGCTGCCAGTTGTGAAAATATCCCTGTAGGGATCCTGCCAGCTGCAACAATATCCTTGTAAGGATCCTACCAGCTGCAATCGGATCCCTACAGGGATCCCACCAGCTGTCATCGGATCCTTGGAAGGATCTTACCAGCTGCAATAAGACCCCATACATGGATCTTACCAGCTGCAATAGGAACCCTACAGGCACCCCACCAGCTGTCATAGGACCCCTTATGGGGATCTTATCAGCTACACTAGGATCCGTACAAGGGCCCTACCAGCTGTCATAGGATGCCCTTTAGCGATACTACCAGTTGCACCAGGATGCTTGTAGGGATCGTCCGAGCTGCAATCGGACCCCTACAGGGATCATGTCAGCTGTAAGAGGGTACGCACAGGGTGGTAGGATCCCTGTCGGGATCCTACCAGCTGTAATGGGATCCCTGTAGGGCTCCTGGCAGCTGTAATAACATCCCTTCAGGGATCCTACAAGCTGCAATAGGATCCCTACAGGGATGCTGCCAGCTGTAACAGGATCCGTATACGGATCCTACCAACTGCAACAGGATCCCTATAGTAATCCTACCAGCTGTAACAGGATCCCTACAGGGATCTCACCAGCTGTCATCGGATCCCTGTAAGGATCATGACAGCTGCGATAGGATCCATTTAAAGACCCTACCAGCTGCTATAAGATCCCCCGAACGGATCGTCCCAGCTGTGATAGGATCAGTGTAAGGACCGTGCCAGCTGCGATCGGATTCATATAAAGACCCTGCCAGCTGCGATAACATCCCAAAACAAGGGGGAAACCTTGTAGACTGCATGCTTTGAAAGCTGGAGAGGGGTGTCGTATGAGGCCTCATTGGAGGCCGCAGGATTCCCTTATGGGGCACCTGCGGCTGAAGTTGGATCCCTACAAGGCGTCCCTTTGGGTGTCGGGGGGCCCTTTGGGTGTCTGGGGGCGTGGGACTGCGAGGACGTAAGGGGGGTGCGGGGGGGGGCGCCGAGGCCCCGAGGCCCCGGTGTAAGAATCCACCATCCCCCAGCGACATGCGAATGAGTCTCGAGCGGGAGCCGTCCACGTTGAATTCTCAGTTCTAAAGAATAATTATTGTTGACCCCCCCCACCGGTGCATAGTGTTTTTTCTATATCAAAGTGTGCCCCTCGACGCTCGCACCTTGTTTTTGACAAGACAAAGTTTTCCTGCTCAAACTGAGCCCGTGGCCCCCGCGTTACAGCAACAACGGCTCCCGCCCGAGACTTCCTTACAACTTAGCCAGGACCCCCGCTCCCGCCCGAGACTTCCTCGCATTTTATTCAGGAATCGCGCTCTCGCTTGGGACGTCCTTACAATTTATTCAGGAATCGCTCTCCCGGCGCTCTGGAGTCGCGCTCTCGCTGGAGACTTGCTTGCAACTTACTAAAGAATAGCCTTGCGTTGGAATTTCTTGCAATTTGCCGAAGCGCCGCGCCCCCGACACCCAGGCACCCACGAGTCGCGCCCGTTGTGGCCCCATGTGCATGCCTTTCGTGGCCCCGCTGTCGCCATTTGTGTCTCCCTCACTGTCCTACGTGGCCCAGTTGCTACCCGCAGTGGCCCCATGGTTGCCTTCTGTGGCCCCGCATTATCTGCACTTCCTGGCCCCCGCTCGTTCGCGCTCTTCGTGGCCCCATACGCATTCCCTTCGTGTCCCCGCTGTCGCCCTTCGTGGCCCACTTCGTGCCCTTTGTGGCCCTGCTGTCGTTCTCTCTTGTCTTCGACGTCGTCGTCGTCGTCGTCGTCGTCGTCGTCGTCGTCGTTCGTCGTCGTCGTCGTCGTGGTCGGTCCCCTGTCCGTCCCTCTTGGGGTTGGGTCGACGGTCCGCGGCCGCCCCGCCGATCAGCGCTGCCGCTGGCCAGGCCGACGGTCCGCGGCCGCCCCGCCGCTTGCCGGGGCCCAGCCTGCAGGGAAGAAAGGTATACACCCCAAAAAGGGTTCGATCCAAGACAAAGAAGGCGGGTATCGAGGGTTTGGGAAATACGCGTTATTGGAGACTCGAGCATGTAACGGCGAATAGTCTTAAAATGATTGTTGTTGTTGCTGTTGAACTCTCACTTCGGAAGAATAATTATTTTCGATCCCCCCCGTCCGGTGCACATTGTTTTTTCGATTGAACTGCCCTTTCCGGGGCTCGCGCCCTGCTTTTACCAGGGCAAGTCTTGAAGGTCTAACTGCGCTGTTGCCCCCCAGGTGTACAACAACAACAACAACAACAACCATTTTAAGGCTGTGCGCTCTTACTTGCCCGCGAGTCATTCAACACGTATACCCTACACCCTCGAAACCCGCCCTCTTCGTCTTCGATCACACCCCTTTCGGGGGGATTATTTCTCTTTGCTGGGGCCGGCGGGCTTAGACGTCCGGGCAAACCGGAACGGGCGGACAATCCTTCGGGGGCCTGCCCGCCATTGGAATTGGCGCGGGCCCTGCAAGAGGAGGAGGGGAAGAACGATCGAGAGTGGGAGGAAGGGGAGGGGGAAGGACGAAGGAAGAGGGAAGATACCACGTTGTGAAGGCGTCCTTGGCGCGCGCGTGGTTCCTGAGCGCCGAAACGCAATTCCAGAATAATTTGTGAGGACGTCGCACGCGAGAGCGCAGTCCTGAGTACATTGTGAGGAAATCTCGGGCGGGAGCGGGGGCCCTGACTAAGTTGCGAGGAAGTCTCAAGCGGGAGCGCCGTCCCTGAGCAAATTGCACGGAAGTCTCAGGCGGGAGCGGGGGTCCTCACTAAATTGCGAGGAAGTCTCAGGCGGGAGCGCCGTTCCTGAGTCAATTGCGCGGAAATGTCAGGCAGGAGCGGGGGTCCTGAGTAAAATTCGAAGAAGTCTCAGGCGGGAGCGCCGTTCCCACGTAAATTGCACGGAGGTTTCAAGCGGGAGCGGGGGTCTTGATTACATTGCGAGGAAGTCTCAGACGGGAGCGCTTTTCCTGACCAAATTGCGCGGAAGTCTAAGGCGGGAGCGGGGGTCCTGAGTAAAAATCGAGGAAGTCTCAAGCGGGAGCCGTTGTTGTTGTAGCCCGGGGGGCAGGGGCG
This sequence comes from Prorocentrum cordatum, assembly GCA_963575745.1. Taxonomy (NCBI): domain Eukaryota; class Dinophyceae; order Prorocentrales; family Prorocentraceae; genus Prorocentrum; species Prorocentrum cordatum. The sequence goes on from CAUYUJ010015221.1 coordinate 183,289, forward strand.
CAGTTTGAGCAGGAAGACTTTCCTTGAGGAAAAACAAGGTGCGAGCCCCGGGGGTGGCACTTCAATCGGAAAAAAACAATTTGCACCGGTGGGGGGGGATCAACAATAATTATTCTTGAAGAATGAAAATTCAACAACGGCTCTTGCCTGATACTTCCTCACAGTGTATTGAAGAATCGCGCTCTCGCTTGGGACCCCCTTGAAATTTACCACCGGATCGCGGCCCCCGCTTGATACTTCCTCACAAGTTATTGAAGAATCGCGCTCTCGTTTGGGACTTCCTTGCAATTTACCACCGGATCGCGGCTTCCGCCGGATACTTCCTCACGATTTATTTAAATGCCGCTCTTCGACACTCACGTATCGCGCTCCCGCTACATATTGCCTGGCGGTTCAAGCAGACTTTTCGCTTCAACGACCCGCCCGCTCGACCCGCCGGTCTGGGCTTGCCCGCCCGACCAGCCCGTTAGGGACTGCAGTCGCCGCTCGCTGCCCTTCGCCCGCCTTCGATGCTCGCTGCCCGTACTGGTTCCGCGGTCGCCTTCGCTCGCTGCCCTTCGTGGCCCCGTTGCTGCCCTCAGTGGCCCCGTCGCTGCCCATTGTGGCCCCGCATTAAATGCCCTTCGTGGCCCCCGCTCGCAATCGCCCGTCGTGGCTCCATACGCATGCCCTTCGTAGCCCCGCTGTCGCCCTTCGTGGCCCTCTCACTGCCCTTCGTGGCCCGTTTGCTGCCCTCAGTGGCCCCGCTGTCGCCCTTTGTGGCCCCATATACGAATGCCCTTCGTGGCCCCCGCTCGTTCGCGCCCGTCGTGGCCCCATATGCATGCCCTTCGTGGCCCCGTCTCTGCCCTTCGTGGCCCCGTTTCTGCCCTCAGCGGCCCCGTCGCTGCCCTCTGTGGCCGCGGATTAATTGCTGGAGTGGCTGGCGCAAGCCATGGCGCAAGCTGAATCGCCACTCACAGCGCAAATCATTGTCCTCCCTCCTGCTTGCCCCTCCCCTCCCTTCCTCCGATCCCTTCGTCCTCATTCTCCCCCGTTCTGTTACCCTTCGTTTTCAAGGGCTTCACCAACCACACGTGGCAGGGAATGAATAGACCCCCCAAAAGGGGGTACGATCGAAGACGAAGAGGGCGGGCATCCAGGATTTGGGATATGCCTTTTGAATGGCACGCGAGCAAAAAAGAGCGAACAGTATTAAAATGATTGTTGTTGTTGTTGTTGTTGTTGGGGGGTGCGCCGGGGTCCGGCGCCCACTCCTACCCAACGACAACAACCACATCATCAACAACAACAAACAGGGCCACACTGCCACAAGGATGCAGAGGCAAGGGGTCGCGAAACACAGGACACCAGGGCACCCTTGAGCTGGGAGCACCGACCTCTTAATCAGGCTCGGCTGTGCGTACGATCGGGCACGCACGGCCCCAGGGAGGGGGCAGACGGAACCGAAAGGAGGAGGATGATGAGCATCGCATCATCGATCCCAATCCCCACTGTCGCGGCCTTGGCCCCACTGGTCGACCCGCGGGAATTAATAAACAAGGGGCGCGCGTGCCAAGGATCATACAATGACGATGTGGGTCCATGGGAGATGGAGAAAACCAGGGATCGCGAGGGAGGCAGTCCTTGGCAGGCGCCGGGAAGCGTGCCGCAATTGCTGCGACACGTTGGCAAGGGACAGATTCGAAGACGGGAAGGGGCGGCTAGAAGCATGTCAGTTTGGGTATGGAGGAAGGTCGTTTGTCCTCTGTCTCCTCCTCCTCCTCCTTCTCCCCCTCCTCACCTCCACTTTCTCCTGTCCCACCTCTCTTCCTCCTCCTGGTTCTCGACCTCCTCCTTGTCCTCCCCCTCGCTCCACCTTCTGGGGCGGTGCGGCGCGTGGCGGCGGAGTCGCCCTCGCCGTCGGCATGCGGCCGGGCACGCTGCGTCCTCGTCCTCCTCCTTCTCGTCCTCCCCCTCCCCCTCCACCTCCGCCTCCTCCCCCTCCCCCTCCGCTTCCTCCTCCGCCTCACCGTCCTCGCCTCCGACCCGAGCAGGGGAATGGGGCGCAAGGGGGGAACGGGGGGGTGGCCCACGGTCGGTCGGAATAAGAGGAGGGGGGCGCAGGGGAGGAGCGGGGGGGGTGGCCCACGGTCGGTCGGAATAAGGGGACGGGGGCGCAAGGGAGGAGCGGGGGGGGGGCCCACGGTCGGTCGGAATAAGGGGAGGGGGGCGCAAGGGGGGAGCAGAGGGGGTGGCCCACGGTCGGTCGGAATAAGGGGAGGGGGGCGCAGGGAGGGAGCGGGGGGGGTGGCCCACGGTCGGTCGGAATAAGGGAGGGGGGAGGCAGGGGGGAGCGGGGGGGGGGGTGGTGACCACGGTCTCGGTCAGATATAGGGGAGAAGGTGCGCAGAAGAGGAGCGGGGGGATTGGCCCACGGTCGGCCGAAGATGGGACGGGGGCCGCAAGGGGGGAGCGGGGGGGGGGGCCCACGGTCGGTTGGAATAAGCGGACGCGGATTAGGGGGGCGCAAGGGGGGTTGCGTAGGGGTGGCCCACGGTCGTCGGATAAGGGGAGGGGGCGCTGGGGGGGAGCGGGGGGGAGCGGTGGGGGGGCCACGGTCGGTCAGAATAAGGGGAGAGGGGCGCAGAAGAGGAGCGGGGGGAATGGCCCACGGTCGGCCGGAAGAAGGGGACGGGGGCGCAAGGGGGGAGCGGGGGGGGGCCCACGGTCGGTCGGAATAAGCGGAGGGGGGCGCAAGGGGGGAGCGGAGGGGGTGGCCCACGGTCGGTCGGAATGAGGGGAGGGGGGCGCAGGGAGGGAACGGGGGGGTGGCCCACGGTCGGTCGGAATAATGGGAAGGGGGCGCAGGGGAGAAGCGGGGGGGGTGGCCCCAGGTCGGTCGGAATAAGGGGATGGGGCGGGCGCAGGGGGGGAGAACGGAGGGCAGCACGACCACCAGCACGACCACCAAGCACCTCCACAGAACCGCCAGCAACACGACGCGAGCACATGCGCCACCACGTACCACCACACGACCACCAGCCACCTCCAGCACGGCCAGCCACCAGCACGACCACCAGCAGAACCACCAGCACGACCACCAGCACGACCACCAGCACCTCCACCAGAACGGCCACGGTCGGTCGGAATAAGCGGAGGGGGGCGCAAGGGGGGAGCGGAGGGGGTGGCCCACGGTCGGTCGGAATAAGGGGAGGGGGGCGCAGGGAGGGAGCGGGGGGGGTGGCCCACGGTCGGTCGGAATAAGGGGAGGGGGGCGCAGGGGAGAAGCGGGGGGGGTGGCCCACGGTCGGTCGAAATAAGGGGAGGGGGGCGCAGGGGGGGAGGGGGAGGGGCCAGCACGACCACCAGCACGACCACCAGCACCTCCACCAGAACGGCCAGCAACACGACCGCGAGCACGACCACCAGCACGACCACCAACACGACCACCAGCACCTCCAGCACGGCCAGCCACCAGCACGACCACCAGCAGAACCACCAGCACGACCACCAGCACGACCACCAGCACCTCCACCAGAACGGCCACCAACACGACCGCCAGCACGACCACCAGCACAAGCACCGGCACGCCCAGCCACCAGCACGACCACCAGCACAACCACCAGCACGACCACCAGCACGATCCCCAGCACGACCACCAGCACCTCCACCAGAACGGCCACCAACACGACCGCCAGCACGACCACCAGCACAAGCACCAGCACGACCACCAGCACGACCACCAGCAAGACCACCAGCACGACCAGCCACCAGCACCTCCAGCACGGCCAGCCACCAGCACGACCAAGCACGACCACCAACACGACCACCAGCACCTCCAGCACGGCCAGCCACCAGCACGACCACCGGCACAACCACCAGCACGACCACCAGCACGACCACCAGCACGATCACCAGCACCTCCACCAGAACGGCCACCAACACGACCGCCAGCACGATCACCAGCACAACCACCAACGCGACCAGCCACCAGCACGACCACCAGCACAACCGCCAGCTTGACCACCAGCACGACCACCAGCCCAGCACGACCACCAGCACGACCACCAGCACGACCACCAGCACGACCAGCCAGCAGCACGACCACAAGCTCGACCACCAGCACCTCCCAGCACGACCACCAGCACAAGTACCAGCACGACCACCAGCACGACTGCGAGCACCTCCACCAGAACGGCCAGCAGCACGACCACCAGCACGACCACCAGCACGTCCACCAACCACGACCACCAGCACGGCCGCCAGCACAACCACCAGCACGACCGCATTATGGGCACACGGTCGGTCGAAATAAAGCAGTGCGAGATCACACCGGTAGGTATGATGATGAATCTATCTGGTGTGTTACCACACCAAGGGGGGGAGTGATTTCTGTGGATTTCATTCGGATTTCGGTGTTGCGGAGAACACCTCCGGGGTTCTGAATTGCTTCTTAGGGTCGCGGGACGTATCCCCACGCAGGTGGACTGGTGGGGCTGAGATGCCATCGCCGTTGGGATGGGGACCGGATAGACGATGCTGAGATGAGGAGGGACGTGTGTTTTCCTTGTGCTGGCGGGCGCCTCCCAGCCCCGCGCCTTGCGCGCAGAGCCCCTTCGGACCTGGACTCCTTTGATCCGGGGCCGAAGCGAGAGGCTGAACTTGATTGCTCAAAGGCGGCGGCACGAGGCACCTAAAAACGTACTCCCGTTCTCCGCGCGGCATGCGCTGGTCTCGGCGACTTCAGGCCAGTCCACCGACTCTGCGCGCACGCAGAGGGAGGGGCGAGGAGGAAGAGGAGGAGGGGGGGAAAACGTGACTTAGATGCTCGCCTTAGGTCGGGCATGCCCTCCTGCATGCGGTTTTATATTTACCATATTTATATTTTTCCCAACCATCCTGTGATGTTGGGTCCTCGTTTTGAAGAGACGGTGCCCCGCGTCTCCTTCCTTCCTCCCGCTGCCCCCTCCCTCCTCCTCCTCCTCCTCCTCCTCCTCCTCGTCATCGTCATCGTCATCATCGCCATCATCATCATCATCATCATCATCATCATCATCATCATCATCATCATCATCATCATCACCATCACCATCACCAGCACCAGCACAATCATCATCATCATCATCATCATCATCATCATCATCATCATCAGCATCATCATCATCATCATCATCATCATCATCATCATGATCATGATCATGATCATCACCATCGCCATCGTCAGCGCCGCGCCACTCACACGTTTCGTGGCCCCATAGGGAGCTCCACCGAAGGCTCCAGTGGCTGCGCTCGCATGCGGTTCCACCCCCCATTTTGGCACACCCCTCACACGTTTCGTGGCCCCATAGGGAGCTCCACCGAAGGCCCCAGTGGCTGCGCCCGCATGCGGTTCCACCCCCCATTCTGGCACACCCCTCACACGTTTCGTGGCCCCATAGGGAGCTCCACCGAAGGCCCCAGTGGCTGCGCCCGCATGCGGTTCCACCCCCCATTCTGGCACACCCCTCACACGTTTCGTGGCCCCATAGGGAGCTCCACCGAAGGCCCCAGTGGCTGCGCCCGCATGCGGTTCCACCCCCCATTCTGGCACACCCCTCACACGTTTCGTGGCCCCATAGGGAGCTCCACCGAAGGCCCCAGTGGCTGCGCCCGCATGCGGTTCCACCCCCCATTCTGGCACACCCCTCACCGTCGGTTCCACCCCCATTCTGCCACCCTCTACACGTTTCGTGGCCCCATGGGAGCTACACCGAAGGCCCCAGTGGCTGCGACGCATGCGGTTCCACCCCCCATTCCGGCACAACCCTCACAGTTCGTGGCCCATAGGGAGCTCCTCCGTAGGCCCTGTGGCGGCGCCCGCACGCGGTTCCACCCCCCATTTCTGGCACACCCCTCACACGTTCGTGGCCCCATACGGAGCTTCCACGGAAGGCCCCAGTGGCTGCGCCCCGCATGCGGTTCCACCCCCCATTCTGGCACACCCCTCGCACGTTTCGTGGCCCCATAGGGAGCTCCACCGAAGACCCCAGTGGCTGCGCCCGCACGCGGTTCCACCCCCCATTCTGGCACACCCCTCACACGCTTCGTGGCTCCATAGGGAGCTCCACCGAACGCCCCAGTGGCTGCGCTCGCATGCGGTTCCAACCCCCATTCTCGCACACCCCTCACACGTTTCGTGGCCCCATAGGGAGCTCCACCGAACGCCCCAGTGGCTGCGCTCGCATGCGGTTCCCCCCCTCCATTTCGGCACACCCCTCACTCGTGTCGTGGCCCGGGGGCGCCACCGAAGAATATATCCACAATTGCGGTATTCACAACTACGTATGGTTGGGTCTTTCGTCAGGCTAAGTTTGTTTCTGGGTTTTTGCCTTCCCCCCCACTTCCCATATTTTCCCTATATTTTCTGGGGGGTCGGCGATTAATTGTGTCTGTGTTTTCCTCCTGACATTAGACAAGAGCTTTCCGCTGCTCGCAAGATAGCTGCTCAGATGGGCCTGTTTTCCGCAACCGCCATGGCTGTCGTCGTCGTCGTTGCCTTCGCCGCTCGCTTCCCCCCTTTTCCCTAGGCCCGTCGCCGTTGCCCCCACTTTCACCGGGTTCTCCCCCTCGAGCGCGCCAGCCACAGCGAAAGTGAGCAACGCTGTAGTTGAGTCGACAGGAAGACCCTTCCCTTCGATCCCTTCCCCGCCGAGGGGGGGGGTCCCCGGGGGGTGAGGTCCTCGGGGGGGGGGTCCCGGGGGGGATCCCGGGGGTGATCCCTGGCGAGGGGTCCCGGGGCAGCTGCGACTCCCCCTCGGGCGGTCGGGCGGCCAAGAGAAGCCGCAGAGCGCGGCAAAACTGCCCCAAGATGCCCCCAAGACGGTCCTTGAGGGCCCCGAATCGCCAAAGTATCGGTCCAAGTCGCCAAAGTAGCCTTCAGACGGCTCCAAAGGTTTCAAAAAAACGCCCCAAGAGGCTTCCCAAAGGATTTCCAAGAGGAATCATAGATTTCCCGTAAATGTTTGAAAGATTTCGGCATTCTCGCCTTGTCAGCTTCCAGACGCTCCACGACAGGCCAAGAAGCCCACAAGACCGCCCCAAAATGGCCCAAGAGGCCTCCAAGAGAGCCCCAATACGACCCAAGAGGGCCCCAAGACCGACCAAGAGGCCTCCAAGACAGCCGAAGAGGCCCCAAAGATGGCTCCAAGGAGGAGCCCAGACGGGGGACCCGAACGGACATTTCGAGCCTTCGGTCTGAGAAGCTCTCAGGATGCCCCCAGAGGTCCCTAAGAAGCCCCCCAAGAAGCCCCCCAAGAAGCCCCCAAGAGACCCCAGGAAGCCCAAAGATGCCCCCACGATGCTTCCAAGCGGTCCCCAAGAGCTTCCCAAGATGCCCCCAAACTACCACCAAGAGGCCCCGGAGAGCGCTCGTAGTCGTCGTCGTCGCCATTCAGGGTCGGCGGCACCGAGCGTAGGGCATTCGCAATAGCTACTCTGATGGGCCTGTTTTCCACCACCACCAGCATAAGTTGGAGGGGGAGGGGATCCTCCTCTTCCTCCTCCTCCTCTTTGTCGTCGTCGTCCTCCTCCTCCTCCTCCTCCTCCTCCTCCTCCTCCTCCTCCTCCTTCCCCCCCTCCAACTCGAAGTGGTGGTGGAAAACAGGCCCATCATACTCGCAAACGGCTTGGATCCGCTGCAGGGTGTCTGCGACGCATTGGGCCGAGGCAGACGCATGCTTCTCTTCTCGGACGTCTGCGGGTAGGCACTTTGCGAGCAGTGGATCCGCTGCAGGGTGTCTACGATGCATTACGCCAAGGCAGACGCATGGTTCTCTTCTCGGACGTCTGCGGGTGGGCACTTTGCGAGCAGCGGACCGTGCTCGGCGAAGCCGTGGACAACTCGGAGGACCGCGCGGACTCCTCCGATCGGCGCTGGCGCCCCCTGGCGGCGCCTCCGCCGCCGCCTCGGACGCGCTCCGCGCGCCAGGGGTGAGGTGGGCTCCGCCGCCGGCCCGAGCCCTCCGCGCGGACCTCCGAGTTTCTTCGATGTCCGTGTCGTGGTCCGTTCCCCTGAGAGTCGGGGGCGCGCAAGCATGGCCTTATAGCGATCCGTGGATGTGGCGCGCGGTCGCCAAAAATCCATGGATCGGGGGAGGTGCCCTCCCCAACGTGGGGCCGGTGCCGCCTCGCTCGGCGGCGGAGATCCGCGATCTCTGATGAAAACGGGACCCGTCGCTAAGCCACGCCCCCTTGATCCATGCTCGGGCGACGAAATCTATACATATCCACTGCTCCCTGGCCAGGCCCACTCTGAACCCAGGAGCTGTGTATACGCCCTCCTGGCCCAGCCAGGAGGGTGTGGCGTATACACTGCTGCTGGGTTCACGGTGTGCCTGGCCAGGGAGCAGTGGATATGTATAGATTCGGTCGCCCTACATGCTTGCGATCGCCTGATCTATGCGCGAAAGCCGGGGGCCTCTCGGAAGGGATCGGCCACTGGGGCCCTTCCGTGGCCGAGGCTTCCGTGGCAGAGGCCTCCGAGGTGGCCTCCTCGACGGAGGAGGGCCCCCGAGATGCCGGAGGCGCTCCGCCGAGGAGGCCGCCTCCTGCGCAGGGGGGCTACGACGACGACGACGACGATGACCACGACCACGACGACGACAACGACGGCGGCGGCGACGACGACGACGACGACGGCGACGATGACGACGACGACGACGACGACGACGACGGCGACGACGACGACGACGACGGCGGCGGCGACGACGACGACGGCGGCGGCGACGATGACGACGGCGGCGGCGAAGATGACGACGACGACGACGACGACGGCAACGCCGAAGACGGCGGCGACGACGACGACGACAAGAACGACGACGACGACGGCGGCGACGACGACGGGGTCGCCGCGTCCTCGAGGCAACCCCATGTCCTCGAGGAAGCGGGCCCCAAAGAACGCTCCAGAGCTTTCCAGAGCGGCCCCCCGCGCCCCCAAACCTCCGCTCGGCGGCGAGCCCAGGGGGGAAGTGAGAAGAAGCAGCGGGCCTTCTCAGAAGGCTCGGAAGTCCCTGGGCCTCTGATAAGTTTTCTAAGACTTCCCGGGAGACAATCAAAACTTCTCAGAAGGCGCGAGGGCTTCTCTCAAGTCCCGCGGCCTTCTGAGAAGGCCATCTCCTTCTCACTTCCTCTCCTCGCTCGCCGCCAATCCGCGAGCTTGGATCCTGGAACCTCGACTCCAAGCGGAACTGGTGACTGCCTTAGCATTAAATCGGGCATGCATGTCCCTCTACAGGAGGAGTCTGGGGACGAGTGTTCTCCGACTTTTGAAATATTTGTTTGGATCATATTTCCAGCTTGCTTCCAAGATCCGCCCGTAGCCGACCTGACCTTAGTGGTGAATCGAGGCCTTGGCGATGCCCGAAGCCTCCCGTCGAGACTTCTTGTCGGGCCAGGCGAAAGGGGGGGATAGCAAAGGGGCGGGGTTGAGAATCAGCTCGCGTAGGTGATTTTCCCGGCGCCTCCCGACGCAGGAGGCGGCTGTGCATCGAGGAATGGGCCCCTCGCTGGGGCCGAAACCAGCTGCACGCAGCAGCTGTCGTAACCCCCCAGTTTCCCCAATCCCCCCCCTTCTCGGGAGCGGCAAAGAGGGGGGTGTCCAAGAGGGGGGGGTGCAAATCATGACCAGCGGCATGTGCGCGGCCCAACGGGGGGGCCAGGGACATAATGAAATAAGAAGAGGCGCCATGAAATCTGGGGAAATATCATGCCCCCCGCCATGATATCCCCCCCCCCCCCCTAGTCATCACCCCCCTCTTTTCCGCCCCCGACCTTCGGCCGGCCCGATCTTGCCGACGCGATCCTCTCTCTCGCCGCTTTCGGGCCACAGAGCTCGGGCCTCCAGCGGCCCGGCGGCCGCCGGGGACGGTGTCTTCACGCCTGGCGCTGGCATCCCGAGAGCAACGTTCTGGCATGCTTCGGGGTCGTCAAATGGTTGTTTTCCACAGAGGCAGCTCCCTCAGCGGGAATGAGCCGCTGTAGGGGCCTGTGACGAGGGAGCTTGGAGGGAGGGCTTATTCCAACATCGTTGATGACTCTTGGGCTTACTCTGGTCCTCGCCCTCCTCCGGAGAAGCCCTCGGCGAGGCGCAGCTGGACAGCCGCCGAGAACCGACAAGAACGACGGGCACGGCGGCCTTCGTCGGCTCTCGCGGCAGACCCCTCGCAAGCAGCCCCCCCCCCCGACGTCGTGCTTGTCGTGCCATCTCATGACGTAATCTGGACCCTGGACCCCTTCCCGGGGGCTGGTTTTTCATCCCGAGTCGTTCTTTTTTGACGGCCCCGAGGCCTGTCCCCTACAGGAGGATCTTGGGAGAAAGATGCAAAAAGACAACAACACACCTGCACCAAACTAGTGAACACATCGTCCCCCATCTTTTTGTTGTTGTTGTTGTTGTTGTTGTTGTTGTTGTTGTTGTTGTTGTTGTTGTTGTTGTTGTTGTTGTTGTTGTTGTTGTTGTTGTTGTTGTTGTTGTTGTTGTTGTTGCTATTCTTGGATTTCCCCCCTGTAGAGGGACACGCCCGACTTAAAAGTGGCGGGAAACCTGGAGGAGGAGGAGGAAGAGGAGGAGGAGGAGGAGGAGGAGGAGGAGGAGGAGGAGGAGGATGAGGAGGAGAGGAGGAGGAGGAGGAGGAGGGAGGAGGAGGAGGAGGAGGCAGGAGGAGGAGGAGGAGGAGGAGGAGGAGGAGGAGGAGGAGGAGGAGGAGGAGGAGGAGGAGGAGGAGGAGGAGGAGGAGGAGAGGAGGAGAGGAGGAGGAGGAGGGAGGAGGAGGAGGAGGAGGAGGAGGAGGAGGAGGAGGAGAGGAGGAGGAGGAGGAGGAGGAGGAGGATGAGGAGGAGGAGGAGAAGGTGGAGGAGGAGGGAGGAGGAGGAGGAGGCGGAGGAGGCGGAGGAGGAGGAGGAGGAGGAGGCGGAGGAGGAGGAGGACCAGGAGGAGAAGGAAGAGGAGGAGGAGGAGGAGGAGGAGGAGGAGGAGGTACCGTCGTATTTTGTCACAGCGCGCAAAGGGCCTGGGTGGCACTGCCGGGCCCGCCGCTCACGGCGGCGCCAGCCGCCGCTGCGGCGCCCTGTCCGCCGGGGCGTAGGTCTCCGAGGAGCACCCCGCCCGCAGCTCCACCGCCTCGGCCGGGGCCTCGTCCTCAGGCCGGCTGCGACGCGGGGCCACGTATGTATATATATATATATATAGATATAAATATATATATATGTGTATATGTATATGTGTAGATATGTACATGCCCCTCTATATATATATATATACACATACATATAAAAATATAGATGTGTGTATAGAGAACAGCTGATTCTATATATATACACACAAATATTACCGACGCTTCGTTCCGCACAGGAAAGCGGATCCTGGTGTACACGGGGCCCTGGTGTATACAATTTCTTTTGTTTTTTTCCAGGGAGTGGATTGAACAAAAATATACACACCACACCACCCCGCAAAAAGTGAAGAGACAGTCCTGGGATCAAAAAGACAGCCCGCCACTGGTAATGTACATGTTCCAGCCACCGACCAAGGGAGCGGGCCGAAGGGGGGTGGGGACCGTGCCTAGGCCCCCTCGGGTTGCGAAACAGATGGCGACGGAAGATTTTTGTTGGACCTCTTCGGCTCCCAGAGGGCCCTCGCCGGGCCCCGGGGTGGTCAAGAAGTCAAGGAGCGACTCGGGGGGACAGACTGGCCCTGGGGAGCGAGTCGGGACTCGCGGGAGGAGCCCCGCGTGGACCAAACTCGAGCGTCCACCGCCCAGGGGGCCACGACATCCTGGGACCCCCGGGGGGCGGGGGGCAACTGTGGAGGCATCCTGACTCCTCGGGGCCCGAAGCAGATGTGGGTGCGGAATCCTTTTGGCTCTCTGGGGGTCCGAGTAATATTTTTTATTCGGCAAGGAATGATAGCCTCAAGATTACACACAAACGATCATGAATTCATGAATTCACGTGCGCGCACGGTCCGAGTAATATGTCCATGTCCGCCGCCTGCCGAGGTCCCCGAAGATCGTTTCCCCCAGGCAGCGGTGCTGGAGAAATCCCTGGCTCGGGTCACTGGCCTTCCCGGCGCCTCCCAGCTCCGCGCACGCCGCCCGGCGATGCGCGGCGCGCGGCTCTCTTCGCGCCTTCGCGCCGCCCCTGGAGAAGGCCAGCTCGGCGGCCCCGGCCGCGACGCGCGAAGCGTAGTCACGTTCGCACCCCCGTGGGTGGCCCAACTTTTGGAGGCCTGGAAACGAGCACAAACACCAACGCAGGGGGTTGCCTCCACAGGGGGAAGATGATCCTAGATTTCGGCGTTGGTGGTAGTAGTTCGGCCACCCTGGAAGCCAGAATATCACCACCATCGCCGAGATCGGGATCTTCTTCCCTCGGTGGAGGCACACCGCCGAAATTGGTGTTGGTGTCAACTTCAAGCCTGCGGACCCTGCTCCGTGCGCAACAACTCCCCCCTCGTCAACCCTCCCTGCCTCCTCCAACCTCCCCGCCTGGCGCTTTCTTCCTCTCCACAGTCTCACATCATGCATACTATTCGTAAGTCGGGCCTGACCCCCTACAGGCAGATTTTGGACGACACATAAGACATAGTAAGAAACTAGAAAAAACACATCCCCGTACTATTTTTTCCCAACCATCCTGTGATGTTGGGTCTTCGTTTTGGAGAAACTCCTTCCTCGTCCCCTCCCTCCTCCCTCCTCCCGTCAACCGCCCGCAAGCGTCAAGCACCACCCAGCACAGCCCTTCCTCCCTGCGTTTCACCCACACAATACAGCGTTTCGTGGCCCCACAATTAGCTCCACCGAAAGTACCAATGGCACCGCCCGCACGCGTCAACCACCACCCGGCACAGCCCTTCCTCCCTGCGTCTCACCCACTCAATACAACGCTTCGTGGCCCCATAGGCTCCACCGAAGGTCCCATTGGGAACGCCCGAGTGCGCCAACCACCACCCGGCACAGCCCTTCCTCCCTGCGACTCACCTACCCAGTACAGCGTTGTCTGGCCCCATAGGGAGCTCCACCGAAGATCCCAGTGGGACCGCCTGCATGCGTCAACCACCACCCAGCACAGCCATTCCTCCCTGCGCTTCGCCTTCCCAATACAACGTTTCGTGGCCCCATAGGGAGCTCCACCGAAGGTCCCAGTGGTACCGCCCGCGTGCGTCAACCACCACGCAGCACAGCCTTTCCTCCCTGCGTTTCACCCACTCAGTACAACATTTCGTAGCCCCATAGTGCGCTCCACCGAAGGTCCCATTGGGACCACACGCGTGCGTCAACCACCACCCAGCACAGCCCTTCCCACCGGCGTTTCGCCCATCCAGACAGCGTTTCGTGGCCCCATCGGGAGCTCCACCGAAGGTCCCAGTGGCACCGCCCGCATGCGTCAGCCACAACCCAGCACAGCCCTTCCTCCCTGCGTTTCACCTTCCCAGTACAGCGCTTCGTGGCCCCATCGGGAGCTCCACCGAAGGTCCCAGTGTCACCGCCCGCGTGCGTCAACCACCACCCAGCACAGCCTGTCCTCCCTGCGTTTCACCCACCCAGTACAACTTTTCGTGGCCCCATCGGGAGCTCCACCGAAGAAGGTTCCACTGGGACCGCCCGCATGCGTCAACCACCACCCAGCACAGCCCTTCCTCCCTGCGATTCACCCACCCAGTCCAGCGTTTCGTGGCCCCGTATGGAGCTCCACCGAAGGTCCAAGTGGCACCGCCCGCGTGCGTCAGCCACCACCCAGTACAGCGCTTCGTGGCCCCATAGGGAACTCCACCGATGGTTCCAGTGGGACCGCCCGAATGCGTCAGTCACCATCCAGTACAGCGTTTCGTGGCCACATAGGGAGCTCCAGAAAAACCCCAGTGGCACCGCCCGCATGCGCACCGCCTAGTATTCCACTTCGCGGCCCCATTGATTGGGAGCTCTACCCAGCCCCAATGGCACCGCCCGCACGACCCCCCCCCCAACCCGGTACAGCGTTTCGTGGCCACGTGAGGAGCTCCAGTGGTCCGCCCGCATGCGACCCCCCACCCAGTGCAGCGCTGCGTGGGCCCATACGGGACTCTACCGAAGGCCCCAGTGGCACCGCCCGCATGCGTCCCCCCCGCTTCGTGGCCCCATAGGAGGCCCCACCGAAGGCCCCACTGGCACCGCCCGCATGCGTTGGCCACTACCCAGTGCAGCGTTTTGTGGCCTCGTAGGGAGCTCCAGAGAAAGACCCCAGTGGCACCGCCCGCGTGCGACTCCCCCACCCAGTACAGCGTTTAGTGGTCCCATCGGGAGCTCCAGCGAAGGGCACCGCCCGCATGCGTCCGCCACGCCCAGTACAGCGTCTCGTGGCCCATAGGGAACCTCACCGAAGGCCCCAGTGGCACCGCCCGCATGCGTCGCCCCCGCCCATTGCGGCACGTCGCTCACGCGTTTCGTGACCATGCAGGAAGCTCCACGGACAGCGACACGCAGAACGCGCTACTCACAACTGCATATGGCCTTGTCCTTCGCCAGGATAACCAAACATTTTGAATATTCCTCCTGTAGAGGGACACGCCCAACTGGCCCGACCTAGTCCCCGTCCTCGTCCTTCCACATCCCCCCCTTCCTTTTCCTTCTGCTCATCCTCCTGCTCACCACCACCTCCTCTTCCTATGTACGCGGCTCCCCTGTTTCGAATGGGGTTATGACGCGCGTCCGCGGATAGAGTAGAGAACACATCAGCGCAGTGGGAAGGGATGGGAGGGAGGGATCGGATGTCAGGTGAGGTGAGAGCGGGCCCAGCTTGTCCCCTCCCCCTCTCCCAACAGGGGGCCCAGGGACACACAGACAGATAGACACAGGTCCAACGCTTCCCCATCTGTTCCTGTGTCCCGGTGTTTCGTCTTCCCCCCCACCTCCCATATTCTCCTACGTAGTTTCCCGGGGGAACGACGATTGCTCGTGTCTGTGTGTGCTTCTTCCCTCCTCATCTCCCTCCGCCCCCGAGGGCGCACATGGGGAGGGAGGGGGCGGAGGCAGGGAGCCCCGGGCCATCTCGCTGCCTCCCCCCCCTCCTCCTCCTCCTCCTCCTCCTCCTCCTCCTCCTCCTCCTCCTCCTCCTCCTCCTCCTCCGCCATCTCAACCGTGCAGGGGGCTCTGCAAAGTTACCCGACATGCTTGTCTTGCCCATCAAGAGATCTCGAGAGCCCCGCGAGTCCCCGAAGCCTCGGGCGGCGAGGGGTGCCAGCAAGTCAACTGCACTCTAGATCGAGCTCTGACCGACCTCACCAGTATCAATGCGCCAAGCCCCTCCAAGGCGCAACGCTTCATCCACATGTGCAGGGGACACTCCACAATTACACAATATGATTACAACCTCCCTCCCTCCCCTGGTGACGTCGGGGAAATGTTCGCCCCCCCTCCGCGTCCTGTTCTGTTTGTTTTTCTTTAAACACCGGATTCCCAGAAATTGGGTTTTCGCTCGGGGTTTGTTTTCAAAATGCTGCTCTCGCTGAAGCGCTGGCCCCATTTTCGGGCTACCACCCGTTTCGAATCGTGCTCCCGCTGCAGCGCTGGCCACATTTCCGCGCTTCCGCTCGTTTCGAATCGTGCTCCCGCTGCAGCGCTGGCGTCATCATTTCCAGCGCCATGGCACGGCATGGTTTTCGTTCCTTCCAAATAGCCCCCCAGATCTATAACATGGACCCCCGATAAAAACCATCGGAAATGATTACACATTCGGGGTCGATTCGTTGATTTGTTGGGTCGCAGAAGCCCCCCACTTTGGGGCGTCGCCACGCCATGCTATGTCAGGCGACGCGTTGATCACCAATGCCATGCTATGCCATGCAATGCTATGCCCTGCTACGCCATCCGACTGTGCGAACAGAGAGGAGACCTACGCCATGGTAAGGGATGGGATGGAGGGCTAGGACGTCAGATGTGACGCGAGCGCGCCTAGCTTGTCCCCAACCCTCCACCCTCTCCAGAGGAGGACGAGGAGGAGAGGAGGAGCAGGATGAGGACGAGGAGGAGGACGAGGAGGACGAGGAGGATGAGGAGGAGGAGGAGGAGGAGGAGGAGGAGGAGGAGGAGGACGAGGAGGACGAGGAGGAGGAGAGGAGGAGGACGAGGAGGACGAGGAGGACGAGGATGAGGACGAGGAGGAGGAGGATGAGGAGAGGAGGAGGACGAGGAGGACGATGAGGAGGACGAGGAGGAGGAGGATGAGGAGAGGAGGAGGACGAGGAGGACGAGGATGAGGACGAGGAGGACGAGGAGGATGGGTCCGCCTCGCTCTCGGGGGGGCCCCCCCGTGGACTTTCGGCCCATCGGAGTCCTCGGCGAGGGGGGCGGAGGCCAGCCCGTGCGGCTGCCAGCACGCCTCCGCAGCAGTGCAGTGCGAGGTCCGACAGCACTCCTCGAACGCCTGGATCGCGGGCGTCTCGAGGGGCCTCTGGGAGATCGTCGCCATCTTCCCCACCCTTCCTCCTCCTCCTCCTCCTCCTCGTCCTCCTCCTCCTCCTCTTCCTCCTCCTTATCCTCTTAAGAGTTAACTCCTGTGAGGTGTTCGTAAGAAGTGTTCAAAGCTGTTCATCCCAATTGAAGGGCCACGAAGGTGGATTAGCCAATGTTAAGCTCAACATTAATCGGAATGGTAAAACATAATCAATCGGGATTATGCTGGTTAGGCCGTCCAAGACCACTCATTTACCAGCGTCGATGCTGAACTTGATATCTCAGGAGCTGTATGCTAACTCCTCGTCCACCTCCTTGTCCTTATTATCTTCTCTCTCTCTCTCTCTCTCTCTCCTGGGAGGGCGAGGGGGGGTGCGGAAGAGGGAAGAGAGGATGGTTTACAGAGAGGGGGGTAAGAGGGAAGGATGTGAGGGGGGGGGGCCCTCCTGATCCTCTTCTTCACCCTCCTCATCCTCCTGCTCCTCATCTTCCTCGTCCTCGCCTTCGTCCTCGTCCTGTCGTCGTCGTCCTCCTCCTCCTCCTCCTCCTCCTCCTCCTCCTCCTCCTCCTCCTCCCCCTCTTAGGCCACTCAACTTCCGGACCACAACTCGGGCCTCCGGCGGCCCTTCGGGGCAGGCCGGTCACCCCCGAACGCCCCCGGCGAGGAGCAGCTGCCGAGACGCCCCCTGAGGATGGAGCACCGCCAAGAACCAACGAAAACGTCGGCAAAAGCCTCGAACGCTCGAAATCCCCCCCTCCCTGGGAGGGGGGGGAGAGAAAACGACGACCAGATTTAGGTCGGGCATGTCCTCCTGCAGGCGGATGTTGGCAGAAACGCGTGGGGATAACAACACCCCAAAGTATTGAAACATGGTATGAAAACAGTCCTCAGACTTTTTGTCTTACTACTTTTGCTTGCCTACTCCCCCTGTACAGGGAGATGTCAAAAGTAGAACAACAAGCAATAGAAGAATGGCCCCCAGACTATTTGTTGATTGCTTCCCCCTCGAATTATGTTGTTCCCATCCTACTTAAGGGCCGCATCCCAGAAATAATTTGAGCACCCGGGAAAATGTCCGAAGAGCGCCGAAACAAAGTCGACACGTTGCCGTGAGAGTGTCTCCCGGGACCCGACACGTGAACACCCTGGAGTTTCGGTACTTTTTGGGGGCGCTCGAAATTATTCCTGGCAGTCTAGGCTAAAGTAGGTTGGAACATCATAAGGCAAGGCCAGGGGCAATACGAGGAGGAGGAAGAGGAGGAGGAAGAGGAGCGAGGAGGAAGAGGAGGAGGAGGAGCGAAGAGGAGGAGGAGGAGCAGGAGGAGGAGGAGCGAAGAGGAGGAGGAGGAGGAGGAGGAGGAGGAGGAGGAGGAGGAGGAGGAGAAAGCCATAACCCTCAGAGGGGCGTGCCCGATCTTCAGCCCGGGCTGGCGGGCACGCGCGCAGAGTCCGCGGGGCCTCTGCGCCGCTTCCGCCAGCCTCTCCGCGGGGCCCGCGGCGCCCGCCGCGAGGCGCGAGCACCAGGCCTCCGGGAGGGAGGCGCGGCGAGGCGCTGCCAGCCCGCGCAGTAGGGGCTGCGCGCTGAGAGCGCACGGGTTATGTTCAAGGGCAGAAAATCCACCCCGATAATGACTACCTACCAGACCACCCCAACCCAACCCGAAGACCCGAATTTCGGGTTGGGGGGGGTAAGGGTTCCACACGTGTTTTTTCGATGTTTCCCGACCCCCCCCCCACTGGAAATCGAGGGTAAATCTGAGCCTTCGGGTTGGGTTGGGGTGGTTTGGTGGGTGGTGAGATAAGAGCCACCCCGACACGCGAAGCCGTTCAGTAAATGCACCCAAGGGAGGAATCAAGCAGGGCAGGGCTGTTCAGAAGACGCCCAGGGCCGCTCGGTAAACGCCAGCTGTCCGGTCCAGGTGTTTTTTTTCCTCCCTTGATGTGTTGCTCCCATGGTACTTCAGGACCGCATCCCAGAAATCATGTCGAGCACCCGGAAAAGTGTCGAACAAGTGTCGAATGAGTGTATCCCATGGTACAGTCGGGGCGTTGACCTGAGGAACCCTAAATAAGGAACGAGGCCCTTTTTTCCCATTAGTTAAACTTCGATTCCCCATAGAAGACCTCAGGATAACCCGAGGCAAACCGTAAGACTATCAAGGAACACCGAGCCCCTCCCCAACGAAAAGAGTTCCTTCTTCAACGCCCCGACTGTACTTCAGGACCGCATCCCAGAAATCATGTCGAGCACCCGGAAAAGTGTCGAAACAATGCCGAACGAATGTCTCCCAGGGCCCGGAGCGTGAACACCCTAGAGTTTCGGTACTTTCCTGGTGCTCGAATATCTTTCTGGCGATTCAAGCTAAAGTAGCTTTGAACATTATAACGCAGGGGCCTAGGAAGGCCATGGCGACGCTCCGCGAGAGGGGCATGGCCAACGAACGTGGCCAAGGATGGACTGAGGAGGCAGGGATGCAAGGGTATACCCTTGGGAGGGTTGCCCATCCTTACTATGCAGGTTGACTGCACAAGTTGCAAAGAGCACGTGGATCCACTGCCCACTTCCTCGGGGGACAAACAATGGCATAAACATAACAACTCGGAGGTCCGCGCGGATTTCTTCTCCCTGGCGCGCGGAGCGCGTCACGGGCGGCGCCGGAGGCGTCGCCAGGCGTCGCCAGGGGGGTCCAGCGCCGACGCGAGAAATCCGCGCGGAACTCAGAGTTGTTATGTTTATGCCATTGTTCGTTCCACTTATGGCTGTGCAGGTTACGAAAAGCACGTGCGTCCACTGCTCACTTATGCTGCTTGAGCCCCCGCCCAAGCACCAAGGGCTCCCAACTTCGCGCTTCGCGCTGCGCGAAGCGCGAAGCGCGAATAACTTCGCGCCCTCGCGCCGCCCCCCCGAAGGGAGAAAAGGAGGACGAGGAGGAGGAACGAGGACCGCGAAGCGCGAATAACTTCGCGCCCTCGTGGGAGCCCTTGAAGCACTAGCCTCACAGACCCGCACAAAAAAGACAGCGTCAGGGCCACAGCTGTGACGGAGGGCCCCCCCGGGGGGGTCCCTGGGCCAAGCTCCAAGAGGGGGATGCCCCTCACTCCAGTGGGGGGAAGGGAGGAGGGAGGGAGGAGAGGGAGGGGGAGGCAAGCTAGGTGCGCTCGCGTCATATCTGACGTCCTACCCCTCCCTCCCATCCCTTACCATGGCGCTGATTTTCTCTATCCGCGGACGCGTGTCGTAGCGGACCTGTGGCTCCGCGCGCGCGTGCGTAGTGGGTGGTGGTGCGTGCGTGCGTGCGTGCGTGTGTGTGTGGTGGTGGTGGTGGTGGTGGTGGTGTGTGGTGGTGGTGGTGGTGGTGGTGGTGGTGGTGGTGGGGTGTGGTGGCTGGTGGTGGTGGGTGGTGGTGGTGGTGTTGGTATGTTGCTGGTGCTGGTGGTGGTTGGGTGTGTGGTGGTGGTGGTGATGGTGGTGGTGGTGCGGCGCGGTGGTGGCGGGCGGATGGGCGCGCGAGAAAGAGGCCCGCGCTGGGGCGAGAACGCCATCCTGAACGACGGAGGCCAAACACCGATCCGAAAATGAGGCCCACGCTGCAGCGGGAGCACGATTCGGAACGATTCGGGAGCAGAAAGGAGGCCGGCGCCTCAACGAGAGCAGCATTTGGGGAAAAAATGACGCCGGCGCCGCAGCGAGAGTCGTTTCCCGGGATTTCCCGGGCATCCTGTGTGTACAAAAACAGTACGCGGAGGGTGCGCGGCCATCACCCGGACGCCATCAGGGGAAGAGGGAGAGTATTTTCATATTGAGTAATTATGAAGGAAGAGGAGGAGGGAGGGGGGGAAGGGAGGAGGGAGGAGGGTTGAAGGAGGGGGGGGAAGGAGAGGGGGAGGGACAAGCTAGGTGCGCTCGCGTCATATCTGACATCCTACCCCTCCCTCCCATCCCTTACCATGGCTCAGATCCCCTCTCTACTCGCCCAGTCGGATGTCGAGCATGGCAATGATCCCGAAAGGGTACGCGATGCATTGTAGAGCACGGCATGGCATGGCGTAGAAGAGCACTGCAAAGCGTAGTATGTCACAGCATGGCGTGGCGTGGCGTAGTGAATAATTGCATCACAAAGATTTGCTACGCAAAGCATGGCATCGCACAGCGGCCCCGAACATAACATTGCATAGCATGGCGTTGAAGATCAAAGCGTAGCATGGCATAGCACGACGTGGCACTTAAGCACTGCATTTCACAGCTTCAGCTGACGGCATGGCATCGCGCAAGGGAACGCAACCTAGTATTGCATTGCACGCCGTGGCAGGGCACGGGAAATGACGCCAGCGCTGCAGCGGAAGCACGAGTCGAAACGAGCGGAAGCGCGGAAATCAGGCCAGCGCTGCAGCGGGAGCACGATTCGGAACGAGCGGAAGCACGGAAATGAGGCCAGCGCTGCAGCGGGAGCACGATTCGGAACGAGCGGGGCCCGAAAATGAGGCCGGCGCCTCAGCGAGCGCAGCATTTTGAAAAAAATGCATTCGAAAACCCAACTCCGGGGAAACCTAGCATTGCAGTGCACGCCGTGGCATGGCACGGAAAATGACGCCAGCGCTGCAGCGGGAGCACGAGTCGAAACGAGCGGAAGCGCGGAAATGAGGCCAGCGCTGCAGCGGGAGCACGATTCGGAACGAGCGGAAGCGCGGAAATCAGGCCAACGCTGCAGCGGGAGCACGATTCGGAACGAGCGGAAGCACGGAAATGAGGCCAGCGCTGCAGCGGGAGCACGATTCGGAACGAGCGGGGCCCGAAAATGAGGCCGGCGCCTCAGCGAGCGCAGCATTTTGAAAAAAAATGCATTCGAAAACCCAACTCCGGGGAAACCTGGCATTGCAGTGCACGCCGTGGCATGGCACGGGAAATGACGCCAACGCTGCAGCGGGAGCACGAGTCGAAACGAGCGGAAGCGCGGAAATGAGGCCAGCGCTGCAGCGGGAGCACGATTCGGAACGAGCGGAAGCACGGAAATGAGGCCAGCGCTGCAGCGGGAGCACGATTCGGAACGAGCGGGGCCCGAAAATGAGGCCGGCGCCTCAGCGAGAGCAGCATTTTGAACAAAAATGCAGGCGAAAAACCCAACTCCGGGGAAACCTATGTGTAAAAAAAAAGTACGCGGGGGGGGTCGGACACTTTCAAACCGTCATCAAGGGAAGAGGGAGAGTAGTATTCATATTGAGTAATTGTGGAGGGAGGAGGGAGGGGCGGGAGGAGGGATGGAGGGGAGGGAGGGGGAGAGGAACCCCCGAAGATCGACAGGACACCCTTTAGCACAACGCCCTTGAGAGAAACCTTCCGGGGGCACTCCGCGTGCGCACGGCACCGCATTCCCAGTGGGCCCCAGCGGGGCAGCTCTGCAACGTCCAAAAACAGCCGCATGCGTCGGGCGAAACGCGCGTCCATGGGCGAAACCGACTGGAGACTGCACCGGCACACTCGACTGCCACTGTCGATCGAATCGCTGCCGATTCCCTCAATCCACGTGTCGCTGGGTGGGCGCTCTCTCACTGCCCGAAGCCCCGACATCCGGGCGTTGCAACTTTTCCACACCAGGAGCTTTCGCCCAGTCTCGGGCCGCGGGGGGCGATCGCGGAGCGATGCGGTTCGAGACGTGCCCCAGCAGGGTTGGGTCCTTCTCTGCAGTCGTGACTCATCGCGGTGTCGCATTTGTTTCGCAACGTCGGATCCCAGGGCATTGAGGAGGGAGGAGGCGAGGCAAAGGACTGTCGGGCCCGAAGCCTCCCTGAGCTACGAAACGAAACAAACATGTGGATAGGAGAGAGGAGGGGGGAAGAGGACGAAGGGCGGAGGGAGAAAGATCGAGTCTGGGAGTTCTGGGCGGAGAAGTGGTGGAAAAGAAACTGGGAGGAGGAGGATGCGGCGGAAGAGGGGGGAGGCGAAGAAAAGTGGAGAACGAGAGATGTAGACGATGAGGGAGGAGGAAGAGGAGGAGGATGAAAGCCTGCGCCTTCACAAGTTCGGCGTCAAGATCGACCTCCTGCACGCTGAAGGCCTCCAGGGCCGCTGCGCTGGCACCCACCTCAAGGACTCTCGCCTCCAGGCCCTCCAACGCCGCTGCCCCGGCGCCTGCCAGATGGGTGACCCAGCCGGGCACTGGATCCACCCCGAGCTCCTGGCTCACGGTAGAGGAGGGAAGAGGAGGAGGAAGAGGATAAGGGGATTACGTGCGCACATATGGGGATGGCGTAACACGCGCCAACATAAAAGTACATGTGTATACACATACACGTGCATACGCGCATACATCATATATGCACTCATATATGCGTACATGCATGCATGTATACATACGTACACACATACATACATGCATGCATGCACACATACACATATAGACAGACATAAGGACATACATGCGTGCATGTATACATATATGAATTGGTGTATGTAGATATGTAGATATGTATATGTGTATCTATATATATATATAGTTGTGCACATGTATATGTATATATACGTGTGTGTGTGCATGTGCGTGTGGTGTCAGGGTTTCTCTCTTGGCTGCCTGGAGGGAAGGACGACGGACAGATGGCAGAAACCTTCTTCGCCTGCGCGCTCTTCACCAAACTGCTCTTGCGCAAGATTCTGCAACGCGCTTATGCCAGCATCTGAGGGTGCCGAGAGACTTCACGGCCACATCGTCAACAGAAATCGAACATCTACTAGGGGTCCTGACCTTCAGAACTCAGGTGGAATGGGTAGTAGCGTGAGAGAGCTCGAAATTGGTACACGGGAGGCCCACATCCACTAACCCCCATCAAATGAGCTAGGAGCGGCCATGTGTATCCAGGCTGCGGTCCCAGGCCCACCCGCGGCCTACTCCTACATGTGCATATACATATATGCTTACACATACACAAGTATGTAACAGATATGTGTGCATGCATGCATGTATGTGTATGTATGTCTGTATGTATGCATGCATGTATGGTTGTATGTGGGCATGTATGTATGCTTGTATGCGTGTATGGTTGTACGGTTATATGCGTGTATGTTTGTACCTAGATATGAGTGTATGCATGCCTGCATGCATGTATGCATGACTGTGCGTATGCCTGCACGTACGTGTGTATGTATATACGTATGCCCGTATGTCTCTATGTATGGATGTGCGCATACAGGCATGCATGTATGCATGTATGTAGGTATGTGCGAATGCATGTGTGCAAGTGTATATGTGCATATAGGTGTATGTCTGTGCGCATGTGCGTATCTATGCATGTATGCATGTATGCATTTGTGCATGTATGCACACGTGTAGGAATGCATGTATGCACGTGTGTCTCTCTGCCTGTCTGTCTGTCTGTCTGTATATATGTAGGTATGCACGTGTGCATGTATGTATGCATGCATGTATATAGAGGTGCATGTATACATATGTGTGTGTGTGTGTGCAAGTGAACGTTTGTACGTATGTATGCATGTATGTATGCAATTGTGTATGTATGTGTGCGTATGTATGTACGTATGTGTATACATGTGTATATATATATATGCAGATAATATACATTTGCCCACGCACATCATACACGTACGGGTACACCTGCCTCCGTTCCTCGATACACGAAGTGGAATGTCCAAAGGTTTCCTGGAGATCTGTGCATTGAACACTGTGAATATCATTCAAGGGGCCCACACATTTGAATTCTGGATCTCCTGGGCGCCAGGTCTGGGGGCCCCCGTGATTTTTTCAGAAGCCAGAGGGCCCCCAGACTGGCCAGGAGGGCCCCAAGAGGCCCCCAAGACGGTCCCGAATCACCCAACGATCGCCTCAAGTCGCCCAAAATGGCCTCGAGACGGCACAACATGCCCTCGAGACCTCCCAAGAGGGCTCCAAGAGACCCCCCCGGAGAAGGCCACGACGATCCCAAATCATGTATTCCCCTCAAGCGTTTCATAATTTGTACCGTTATCGCCTCTTCCGGCTCCCTGTGTCGGGGTCGCGCGAACATGGATTAGCGATCCATTTGGCGCTCCCCAAAATGCGGCCAGTGCCGCTCGGCGGCGGAAATCCGCGATGTCCCATGGAAACGGGCCCCGTCGCTAATCCAAGCCCCCTTGATCCATGTTTGCGATCGCCTGATCTAAGACGGCCCAGGGGGGCCTCACGATCGCCCCAGCGGCAACAGGGCGGCGGGCACAGTTAGCTTTCGGTCGGGCATGTCCCCCGAATTACAACCGGACTTTGAGCGACAAGTGTACACAAGACAAGCAGAAAAGTCCACACCTACTCGAAGAGGTCCCAGAGAATCCCCCCCTGCGATTTGTTGGACTATTTTTGAATATTCCTCCTCCTCCTCCTCCTCCACCTCCTCCTCCTCCTCCTCCTCCTCCCTCCTCCTCCTCCTCCTCCCTACTTAAGGCCAGCCGCGACTGTGGGCATGGCGCGGGGCAGGCACCGGGCGAAGGAGGGCACGAGGATTTGCCCTCGCCGGCCTCTCCCCCGCCCATAGGGCCCGGGAGGCACGGCGTCCCCTCGGTGAGGCCCTGCCTCCCGTCTCCGCACTCCCTCTCCTCCTCCTCCCTCTCCTCCTCCTCCTCCTCCTCCTCTTCCCCTCCTCCTCCTCCTTCCCTCCTCTTCGTTCTCTCCTCCTCCTCCCTCCTCCTCCTCCTCCTCCTCCTCCTGCTGCTCCTCCTCCTCCTCCTCCTCCTCCTCCTATCCTCCTCCTCCGTACTTTCCTTCCTCCTCTCCTCCTCCTCCTCCTCCTTCTCCTCCCCCTCCTCCCCTCCTCCTCCTCCCCCCCTCCACCTGCTCCCCCTCCTCCCCCTCGTGCAGGGTCAAGCAACGCCCGCATGCCAACTCCGGGGGACACGAGCTGACATGTCGAGTCTCCCGCCCCAAGAGAGCCCTCGAGGTCGCCAGCAGGCCCAAAGGAGCCCCAGGAGTCCTCGAGAGACCCGACGGAGGCCCCGAGACACCCCGAAGCTGCATCCAAGAGGCTTCCGAGAGGTCCCGCAGGAGATGCCAGCAGGCATCCCAGACCTAGAACCCAGGCGCGGTGGCGGAATGGGTTGAAGCAACTAGGCCTGCTTAGCACGGGGACGGGAAACACAACTTACTTTTTGATGGCGCGAGGTCGCAGGCTTGTCCGTTCTTCCTACTCTGACGTGCTCTCTTCCCCTTGCCCTTGTCGCATCCTTGGGGAGTCTTGGGGCACTCTTTGGCCGTCTCAGGAGACTCTCGGGCTGTCTTCGGGCCGTCTTGAGCCGTCTGGAGGCCCTTTCAAGAGATATTGTAAGACGATGTAAGACACATCCTTTAAACTATGCATCCTTTAAACTATTCTAAGTGGGATGTCTTCAAGGACATATATATAGGACGATATAAGACACATCCTTAAACTATTCTAAGACGATATAAGACACGATCAATTCTTCAAGGATGTCCACGGCGCTGCCGCTCTAACCCGCCTGGCGATTTCAACCCGCCTGGCCGCTTCAACCTGCCTGGGCCTTTGGACCCGCCTGGCCGTTTTGACAAGAATGTCCGCTTCAAACCGCATGGTCACTACGACCGCGTGACTGATTTCATCGGCATGGCCAAACCAATACGACATTTTAGAACACCGTGCGCCCTTGTGAAACACACAGGGAGCGGCGGGTGACGGCAAGCGCGCATAACGTTCGATCCGTTAGTCGGGACAACTATACATATACATGCTCGGCCCCCCCCCCCGCGACCCCCCAAAACGCCCAAAACACGAAGCCGCGGTCTTGAGATGCTGGCACCGAACAGCCGCAGACACATGGTCTGTCACAGCGGGCTGTGACTCGAGAAGTATCCCTCCTCATCTTACTCTCCCTCATCCTCCCCCTCCTCTTCCATCTCCCCCCTCGCCTCCTGCTTCTCCTCCCCGAAGAGTACACAGTGTTTTCTTGCTCGGAGGCAACGAAACACTGTGTATCACATGTTTTTTCTGTTTTTTTTCTGGTCTGGGAACCAACGAAACATTGTGTATCACACGTTTTTCTGGTTTTTCTGGTTTTCAGGTGCCGACAAACAGGAGGGGGGGGTGCGGTGGGGCGAGGCCGCGGCGAGCATTTCAGCTTCAGAAACCAGAAAAACGAGAAAAACGTGTGATACACAATGTTTCGTTGGTTCCCAGACCAGAAAAACCAGAAAAACATGTGATACACAGTGTTTTCTTGCTCGGAGGCCACGAAACACTGTGTATCATATGTTTTTTTTCTGGTTTTCTGGTCTGGGAACCAACGAAACATTGCGTATCACAGGTTTTTCTGGTTTTTCTGGCTTCTGGAGCTGAAATGCTCGCCGCGGCCTCGCCCCACCGCCCCCCCCTCCTGTTTGTCGGCGCCTGAAAACCCCAACGACCCCCCAAAACACACAAAACACGAAGCCGCGGTCTTGAGATGCTGGCACCGAACAGCCGCAGACACATGGTCTGTCACAGCGGGCTGTGACCCGAGAAGTATTCCTCCTCATCTTACTCTCCCTCATCCTCCCCCTCCTCTTCCATCTCCCCCCTCGCCTCCTGCTTCTCCTCCCCGAAGAGTACACAGTGTTTTCTTGCTCGGAGGCCACGAAACACTGTGTATCACATGTTTTTCTGGTTTTCCTGGTCGGGGAACCAACGAAACATTGTGTATCACATGTTTTTCTGGTTTTTCTGGTTTTCAGGTGCCGACAAACAGGAGGGGGGTGCGGTGGGGCGAGGCCGCGGCGAGCATTTCAGCTCCAGAAACCAGAAAAACAAAAAAAACCTGTGATACACAATGTTTCGTTGGTTCCCAGACCAGAAAAACCAGAAAAACCTGTGATACATAGTGTTTTCTTGCTCGGAGGCCACGAAACACTGTGTATCACATGTTTTTCTGGTTTTCTGGTTTTCAGGTGCCGACAAACAGGAGGGGGGGGCGGTGGGGCGAGGCCGCGGCGAGCATTTCAGCTCCAGAAACCAGAAAAACCAGAAAAACATGTGATACGCAGTGTTTCGTTGGTTCCCAGACCAGAAAAACGAAAAACCTGTGATACACAGTGTTTCGTGGCCTCGGCCGAAACCGATATGCTTGCGCGCACGGTGCCCGTGACGGATGGGCCGAGCGGATGAGTTCGTCAGCCTGGATGGCAGGCCAAAGTTGAGTTGTGTATTCGTGCTTTGGGCGCTCTGGGGGGTCGCTGGGGGGGGGGATCGACCATATATATATATATATATATATATATATATATATATATATTAGATATATATTAATAATAACCTGGGGGGAGGTTGATGGGGGTTGGCAACCATTGCCCCAGGATCTAGTAGCCAAAAGGGTGAGCTCGCTTTGGACGTCCTCAAAACATATATGTCTTGGGATCGCTCTCGGAAGGCCCCAAGACGACCCAACATAGCCCAACAAGACTTCCTCACGCAAGTGAGGTGTTGTCGACGTCGCTCTTGCCCACAATGGCGATTTCGCCAGGGACATTCTCACACAAATTAGGTGTAGTCGACGTTGTCTTGGTCTCAGTACTGACCGCAATGGCGATTTTGCGAGGGACATCCTCACACAACTTAGATGTTGTCGATTTCGCTCTTTTCCATCTCGTGATCTCGCTCAGGGAATCTTCACAACAATGAGACGTAGTCGACGTCGTCTTGATCTCGCTCTTGCCCAACATGGCGGTTTCGCCCAGGCATCTTCAAACAACGAGATGTTGTCGACATCGTCGTGGTGTCGCTCTTGCCTCTTGCCCAACGTGAAGATTTCACTAAGGACATTCTCTCACGACTGAGATGGTGCCGACGTTGTCTTGGAATCGCAGCCAGGCGGGGTTACAACGACCAGGCGGGTTCAAACGGCGAGACGGGTTGAAATGAACAGACGAATTCAAACGGCCAGGCGGGTTAAAAACGACCAGGCCGGTTCTAGCGGCCAGGCGGGCTAAAACGGCCAGGCCATTGAAAACGGCCAGACGGGCAAACACGGCCGAGGATGCCAACGCGGCCAGGCGGTTGGAATGGCCAGGCGGGTCAAAACAGCCAGGTGGATTCACGGGGACGAAAGGATCTCAACGACCAGGCGGGTTACAATTGCCAGGCGGGTGAAAACAGCCAGGCGGGTTGAAAGGGCCGGGTGGGTTACAATGGCCAGGCGGGTTGAAGCAACTAGGTTGGTGAAAACGGCCGAGGATGACAGCGCGGCCAGGAAGGTTAAATTCTTACATGTCTTGAATTCCTGAATGGGGTCTCGGCCAATCCCGCCCCGCCGGCCGCTTGGAGAGACTCCCATGCCCAGATCTGGTTCCAAGGCGGCCGCGATGGCCTCCAAGACGGCCAAAAGATGCCTCCAAGACCCCGCGGCGCCCAAAGATGGCTCAAATGCCTCCAAGAGGGCCCGAGAAGGACCCAAGACGATCCCACTAGGCCCAAAGACGTACCACGAGGCTCCCACGACGACCCAAAAAGGGTCTGAGAGGAGCGGTTGCAATACAAACATAGAACTTACAGGGGGGGCTGTCCGCTCTTGCCGCGGGATAGATGTGGCTCCTGGGAAAACTCGGCCGAGAAGTGGCAACAATTTCGGGTCAGGATGTCGTACTGCTCGCCCGCCCACTCGTCGCGGAGCTTTATGACAACCTCCCTCACCTCAGGTGCGGTCAGAGGGGTCACGCCCAAAGCCACAGCTTCCCGGTATGTGTGCAGCGGATTCTGGCTCGGCAGGCAGTGGAAAACCCCACTCGTGCTGAAGCTGAACTCGAGGCCCAATACTTCGACGCCAGCGTGGAACGCTCCAGTCCCAACTTTCTGGAACACGTTGTTCACAAACCGCACGCCCTTCTTGGCACGGAGGAGACAGGTCCTGAGGGAAACGGATCCTGGAACCCGGGGCCCTCCTGCAGGACGACCTCTTCATCCCGAGTCGCTCTCTTGACAGTCCCTGGGCCTGTGGAGGGCCCCCCAGAGCCTAAAAACTGCGAAACACCTTAGAACGCGTTGCCCTCGGGACCCGCTGCCCCCGTGGCGACCTTCTCCCGATTCATGTCGTACACGTGAAGCGTCACCGGTCCGCCTGGTTTTGCGCTGGGCTTCGGCCTCTCGGGCTCGTCGCCGCCACCCAGCGATGCGCCCATCGCCGATGCATGCGCTGCTGGAGCCCCATCCGCCCGACACTGTGCCCCCCACAGCTCGGGCGGGCTGCAATGGGGGGTGACCCACATGTGGGGTGCAGAATAGGGCCCTGAAAAGACCCTGAAGGGCCTCTGTAGGGTCCTCTTCTTCACCCCCAATTTGGGCCATCTCCCATTATGACGGGGCCCTGGGACACACAAATAAATACACACAAATAAACAGATTTCTATATTACCATGTATTTTCTGGGTTTTTGTCTCCCCCCCCCCAGTTCCCATATTTTCCTATCCTTTCTAGGGAATCGAGGATTAATTGTGGCTGTGTTTTTTTCTCCCTCCTGACATTGCCACCCGCCCGAACAGCACCGCTCAGGCAGCAACCGGCGGCATCGCGGCTTGCGACGCCCGCCGTGGCCGCCAAAAGGCTGCCGGCGCGCCACGCAGGTGGTTGTGCCAAGACGGCGACGGGCGGCGGTGACACCTCATGACCACCGTTACTGGAATTAGACAAGATCGACAAGGAAAAGAAGCAGAGCAGGAGACTAATCAGGACTGCAAGATGCGGTCGCAGAAGACCAATCCTACGAAACTGTTTTGCGTTACTAGACCAGGAAAATATCGGCAAGACAAAGAAACAAAGTACGATAATAATCAGGATAGCAGGATGCGGTCGTAGAAGACCAATCCTACGAAACTGCATCAACGTACACTTTATGGATTTGGACGCCCGAAATGGGTACGGAAAACATGTGTGCATTGCCCACCAAACAAATGTTGTCCCCAACCAACAGCGGCCGCTGCTGGGCAGGTGGCCTTCTGTCTCCAATGGGCACAGGCCGCGGCGGCGCGGACAGCGAGTCCGGTTCGAAATGAACGGGAACTGCTGTTGGGCATTGTACCCACTCTTTCCGTACTCCAGATTTCGTAATAAAAGGGAGGGGGTCTCATTCCGGGGGGGGTCTCTTCCAGGCTATCTTGGAGGGCCTGGGGGGGTCTGGGTACGATGTTTTGGAGGGTTCTCCCACGGGGGGGGGGGTCTAAAATGGCCTGTCTTGGAGGGTCCAGACCCCCTCCCTTTTATTACGAAATCTGGAGTACCCACTCTTTCCGTGCCCATTTCGCTCGCGCAGGAGATCCGTGAGTTCTCGGGCCCGCGCTGGGACCCCCTGCGCCCTCCCTCCTGCTCCGTCGTCGCGTAGCCGGTCTGGCCGTCCACGTTGATGTACTGCACCTCGTGGCCTGCGCAGCGGGGGGGGGTAGGGGAGGGGCGGCGCCTCGCGCGCGGGAGCGGAGGAAGTAGGAAGTAGGAGGAAGGGAATAGGAAGGAAGGAAGGAAGGAAGGAAGTAGGAAGTAGGAAGGAAGGAAGGAAGTAGGAAGTAGGAAGGAAGGGAGGAAGTAGGAAGCGCAGGGGGGCAGGAAGCAGGAAGGCGTTGGAAGGAGACTGGGCTTCCGACCGCCCCCTGAAGGCGAAAGGAGAAAGGAAAGTCGCTCGACCCTTGAAATAGGAAGGCGCCCAAGGTAGACTGGAATCTGGGAATCCAGAAATGCCTACTTTTAATGACCGGTGGATAATCGTCGGCCTGCGGCATTCCGGGGCCCTCCTGCACGCCCTTCAGGGTCGGCGAACAAGGCGGCAAGGCCTCTCCAGAAAGAGGAATATAATAACAAGGAGGAACAGTAGAAGGACGATAAAGATTTCGGGGGCCACGGGGAGCAAAAACGTAGTGGCATGTGACAGAGAAAGAAAAAGACAGAGAGAGAGACAAACAACACACAACACACATCATAGAGAAAGACAACGGGAAATAGAGAGAGAGAGACATACACACATATTTATAATATGTATATATATGTATATATATACACATACATATATATAACATATATATATAGAACATTTAGCGGTATGTATAAGTAGAAAGGGAGAGAGGGAGAGAGAAAGAGAGAGAGAGAGAGAGAGGGTGTGTGTGGAATACGCGGCCAAGAGAACACGCATGAGAGATGAGAGGAGACAACGCTGGCATCCGCCAGGAAGACGAAGATAGGCGAGGTGAGCCAGGTGGGGGAAGGGTCGCATCGTGGAGGCAGGGGCTCCGCGCCGCAGTCTGCGTCGATGCGGAATGGGGACGGTGAAGAGGGGAGGGACGGGAGGGTGAGGCGGAAGAGGGAGGAGGGGGGTGAGAGGAAGGGAGGGAAGGAGGAGAGGGGGGAGGACAAGCTAGGTGCGCTCGCGTCATATCTGACATCCTACCCCTCCCTCCCATCCCTTACCATGGCGCAGATCCCCTCTCTACTTGCACAGTCGGATGTCGAGCAGGGCAATGATCCCGAAAGGGTACGCGATGCATTGTAGAGCACGGCATGGCATGGCGTAGACGAGCACCGCAAAGCGTAGTATCAACCTAGCAGCCTAGCATTGCATTGCATGCCGTGGCATGGCACGGGAAATGACGCCAGCGCTGCAGCGGGAGCACGAATCGAAACGAGCGGAAGCGCGGAAATGAGGCCAGCGCTGCAACGGGAGCGCGATTCGGAACGAGCGGAAGCACGGAAATGAGGCCAGCGCTGCAGCGGGAGTACGATGCGGAACGAGCGGGGCCCGAAAATGAGGCGGGCGCCTCAGCGAGAGCAACATTTTGGAAACAAATACAAGCGAAAACCCAACTCCGGGGAAACCTGTGTGTAAAAAAATACGCGGGGGGAAGGGGTCGGACACTTTCAGGCCGTCATCAAGGGAAGAGGGAGAGTAGTATTCATATTGAGAAATTGTGGAGGGGGGGGGGAGGAACAGGCGAAGCGGGCGGAGGGCAATTGGTGAAGGTGCATACAAGAGAGGCGCAAGAGGAATCGAGATGGAGGCGACTACAAAACACTGCTAGATTCCACCGGAAGAATGATAGCGCCACGTTTCGCCGCGAACGTGGGCCATCTGGCAGCGTGGGCCAGCGGCATTGAACACTTGTTCGGCGCCATGTACCTCAGACAACATACGTATATCTACATATGTATGCAATGCATGCATGCGTATGTATGTATGTAAATATTTATATATATATATATATATATATATATATATATATATGTATATATGTGTATGTACCGATTCCCCAAACAGTGCTTTCACTTATGGGCTCTCACTGCTGTTCTGAGGAACTCGGCCTGACAGTCGGTCTGGCGGCTACGTAGTAGGTCACCGTAGCCGACCCCGTCGCCGTCTCGTCGCCGCCCGTCGTCTGGGCCTGACGGTCGGCCTGGCGGCTATGTAGTCGCCGTCGCCGCCCCGCCGCCGCCTCGTCGCCGCCCGTCGCTCTGTCTGGAGGCTGCCTTGGGCGTCTTGGGTCGCCATTTTGGCAAAAAGGGTTTCCCTTGATCGTGTTGGGCGGGTCTGAGGGGCTGGTTGGCGGCTGCGTGGGAAGTCTGGGGGCCCTTTTGGGGTTGTTTTCGGGCAGCGTTGGACGTTTCCTGGGCCGTCTCCGAGCGAACTCCAGGGCGTGTTGGGCAGTTTCGGATTGCACCGGAGCTGGACACGCGCACTCGTGAAACTCGATCCGAAGCAGCAGACATCGTCCCATTCCCGGCCGCAAGCATTTATTTGTAGCACATCCGCTTTCTGGGTCTTCGCAGCGTCCACGACGGCCCCATGGGCCTCCGATATCGCCCCAAGACGGGCTACGGAAGGGCCCCCCCAGAGGGTTTGAAGACGGCCCAAGATGGCCCCAACATTGCCCCAGAGAGCCCCGAAACTGCCCACGAAAAGCCCAAGATGCCCCCAAGACCCACGAAAGCCATGGGAAACCCCGAAGAAGGCCATTGGAGGCACCAAAAGGACCCTAGATGTATTCAGAAGACTTCTGGGGGGCCCCAGTTTCCCAAGACGGCCCAGGAAGGCCCTGGGACGGCCCGGAAGAGCCTCCGAAACGTCCAGTCGGCTTTCTCTTGCGTGGTACATCGATGTGCTAGCTTGCTTGCAAAGTAAGCAAGCGATGATGTATTGCTTTGCTGCGTC
>CAUYUJ010015221.1:216974-219474 GCA_963575745.1 Prorocentrum cordatum
GTGTGTGTGGAGTGTGCTGTGTGTGGTGTGTGTGGTGTGTGTGTTGTGTGTGTTGTGTGTGTGTGATGTGTGTGATGTGTGTGTTGGTGTGTGTGTGTGTTGGTGTGTGTGTGTGTGTGTGGGGTGTGTGTGTGTGTGTGTGTGTGTGTGTGTGTGTGTGTGTGTGTGTGTGTGTGTGTGTGTGTGTGTGTGTGTGTGTGTGTGTGTGTGTGTGTGTGTGTGTGTGTGTGTGTGTGTGTGTGTGTGTGTGTGTGTGTGTGTGTATGTGTGTGCGTGTGGGGGAAGGCGACGCCACATCCAAGCTTCTCCAAAAGCATCGAGAGGGGAGGGCACGAGGATGAGGGAGGATAGCGGCAGTGCGAGGGGAGAGGACGAATGCGATGGTCGAAACATCGCTCTACAAAATTGGCCCCTGAGGCTGAGTGGCCTTCAAACGGCAACTTCACTCCGCACCCTGACCTCTGCAAGCACGAGAGGAGGAGGGAGAAGGAGGAGGAGGAGGAGGAGGAGGAGTGCGGATGAGGGTGTCTGCGTATGCCTTTCGGAATGTAAGTGTCTTCAATTGGAGGCGTGCAAAAAGAATCTTGTAGCCTCTCGGGGGCCGCTCGGGGGACTCTTGGGGGCCACTGGCGGGCCTCTATTGGGGGCCTCTAGGGAGCTTCTTGGGGGCCCCTTGGAAGCCTCTTGGGGGCCTCTTGGGGGCCTCTGGGGTGCCCTGGGGCCACAGTGGCGCCACGAGTGATCGGAGTGACGCCCGGGAAGCGCTTGGGGGGCCTCTTGGGGGCCTCTTGGGGGCGCCCTCGGGCTCCCTTTGGGGTGTCGTGGGCGCCCCTTGGCGGGCTCTGGGCCGTCCTGGGGGCCCTCGAGGAAAACCCCCTGGAGCGCCCTGGGGCCGGAGGTCGGCCTCCTCTCGTGGGGCTCTGCGGGGCGACCTTGGCGACAACTGGAGGCCCCTAAGGTCCAATCGGAACGGAAAATGCGAGAGAGCCACGAAGGTCGAACCACACACTGCCTTTGCGTTATGTTAGGCCCTCGGGGGCGCCTTGGCACGTCCCCTGGCGACTTGACATCAATCTTGGGACCTGAATTTGAGGGATGTTGGCCTCCCTTGGTCCCCCTTGGGCTGCCGTGGGGCCCTCGTAGGCGTTCTTGGCTTGACCTGGGGACATCGTGAGGAACGTGTCTGCCTTCTCCAGCCTCCTGGGGCCGTCTCAGGCCATCTTGGACGTCCAGGAGGGCAATAGCAACACCGTACTATGTTGCCTGTGCCGTGGGCCTGGCCAGGGACGCGTAAAGCATATATGTATATGTGTATATATATATATACAGACATACAATATGCACACGCGCACATACTGGGCATCGACGGTTGCGCCGCAAGCAGTGTCCCGCTGCAGCAGTTACTGCTGTCAGTATGTCTATTGATATTGCGAATTGCGTCTTCTACTTATGTTGGTTGTGCCACGGGTGATGCTGCTACTCTACCACTACCTTCCATATCCAATCGCTGCTATCTCGGCAAGCAGTAAGGGCGGACGTACTTTCAAACTGTCCACCCCTAGGTTCTCAGCATCAGCGTCTACACAAGCAGTGGCAACTTGTGCCCGCATCGCAGAAAGACCATCGGGCCCGGAAATGCGGCTAGGAGTCCACCCGCTTGCCAGTCGCTCCTGCAATCGCCAGCGTCACGTCGAAGCATACTTCTCCTGGCCAGGCAGGCCTGAGCTGCATGGCATCGCGCAATCGGATCGGATCGGAAGCGGGCCCGATCGCCAGCGGACCGCCCCG
Organism: Prorocentrum cordatum; assembly: GCA_963575745.1. Taxonomy (NCBI): domain Eukaryota; class Dinophyceae; order Prorocentrales; family Prorocentraceae; genus Prorocentrum; species Prorocentrum cordatum. The sequence continues at coordinate 218,763 of CAUYUJ010015221.1, forward strand.
GATCGCACCAAACTCGGACTGCCGCGCCGCGCTCTGGCTGGCCAAGGCCCTGGCCGATCCAGGAGGAGGAGGAGGAGGAGGAGGAGGAGGAGGAGGAGGAGGACGAGCGAGGAGGAGGAGGAGGAGGAGGAGGAGGAGGAGGAGGAGGAGGAGGCGGAGGAGGAGGAGCGAGGAGGAGGAGGAGGCGAATCGGGCCGCATCGAGCCGAATCGTCAGCGCGGCGCTGGCCGGCGAAGCGAACCGCATGGCATCGGCTCGCCGGCGGCTCCGCCGGGCCCCGAGCGCGCTCCTCGCCCGCTTGCGCGCTGCGCCGCCGTGGCCCACGCGGCGATGCTCGGGGCCTCGCTCGACGAGGGCGTCCACCCAGACGGCGACGGCCTGCCGCACGGCTCGGGGTGCGCAGAAGGGGTCAAGTCGGGCGTGTCCCCCTGCAGGCGGCTTCTGGACGGGAAAGAAAGACATACACCCTGCGAAATGCTTAAGAAATCATGGGTTAAGAAATTCATAGTCTCAGAGCTTGAATAAAAACCCAACATTTCTATCAAAATCGTGGGATATACATTGAAAGCTTAAGAATAATCGAGACTCTGGACGAACATTTAGGTTTTCTTAAGCATCGCCTACAGTGCACTCCAGAAACATTCTCAAATGCAGTCAGAAACAGTCGGACATCGTCCCCGCACGATTCTTTTCAATCATTTCTGAATGCAGA
>CAUYUJ010015221.1:224474-256974 GCA_963575745.1 Prorocentrum cordatum
AAACCGACCGCACCGACAGCGAAACCGCGACCGCCCGAACCCGACAGGCCGCAGGCAGCACAGAAGGGCGCAAAGACGCGGCAACGAAACAACAACCGACCGACCGAACCGAACCGACCAAAAGCAACCGATTGCGACTCAGCCGAATCGACCGTACCGCGCACACCCTGGGACCACGCAATTTCCTGCGCGCGGAGGGGCTTGGCCCGGGTAGCGGCCGTCTCTCGCCAGAGGACAGGATGAAAACAAAGTCGCGCGACGGCACTTTGTTCTTGCTTGTGATACACAAAAAACCCGAAGGCGGGTCGTGGCAGCCCCCCGCGCACACCGGAAGTCCTTCCCCCCCTCCCCCGGGGCGCTGAAGGACATATTGGCACCGTGTGTCCTCCCCGGAAGCGTGTATCTAGCACGCCGTAGGGCACACTAAGAAATAGATACAAATAACAGGACTCCCCACATTCTCCAATATGTTCTAGGTGTTTGTCTTCACCCCCACTTCCCATCTTTTCCCATATTTTCCGGGGAGCTGGCGGTGAATTGTGTGTGTTCTTTCCGTCCGGATTCTGGTATATCGTCTCCCGAGCGGTACGGTCAGAGAGCGCCCGGCACGACGCATAAAGCTATCAGATTTCTCGGTGCGCGCGCCGCCCCTGAGGGGGCCGACGCACACACAGTGTTCGTGTGTGGGGGTGCCGTCGATCCCTCCTCCTCCCTCCTGCTCCCTCCCTCCCTCCTCCCTCCTCCTCCCTCCCTCCCTCCTCCCCCCTCCTCATTCCCTCCTCCCTCCCTTCCTCCCTCCTCCCGGGGCCCTCCCTCCTCCTCCCTCCTCCCTCCCTCCTCCCTCCTCCTCCCTCCATCCCTCCTCCTCCCTCCTCCTCCTCCCTCCCTCCTCCCTCCCCCCCCCCTTCCTGCTTCCCTCCCTCCCTCCCTCCCGCCTCCGCTCAGAGCTCGAGCCGCAGCCGCGGCCGTGCTGCCCCACCCCCTCTCCCCCGCGCACGCGCTCGCGGGGCGCGGGCGCGGGCCCGCCCCGCGCGAGGGGGGCCGCGCGGCGCCGAGGGGCGCGGCGCGCGAGGCGGGGGCTCCTCCCTGCCGCCCCCCGCCCCGGCGGCCCGGGATGCCAGCGCGGCAGGGCCTCCTCCTCCTCCTCCTCCTCCTCCTCCTCCTCCTCCTCCTCGCTGCGCTCAGGCCGGACATGTCCCCCCCCACAAGGGGGGATTTTGGGCCGAACAATGCATTACTCACTGCGTGGAGCTCCCCAATGAATGACTCACTGCGTGGGTCTATAGGAACACACAACACCAGGGACTCGTGCCCCAGGAGAGGCCCAACAAATAGGAACATAATTAAAACATGTAGGATTGTGTACACAGGAGAAGGACAATCTATAGAAACATACGTACAATGAAAAACACTCCAATGAAAACACCCCACGAGCATGCCCACAAGTGGCCAAACGAATGCTCGGAAGATCGTCCCCGGACTGTGCTTTGACTGCTTTTGAATCGTCCCCCTGTAGAAGGACAGGCCCGCCTTTGCGCTGCGCCTTTGCGCCACTGTATGGGGCAGTGCGTACGATGGGGAGACCCCACCTGCTTGAAACAGGCGCCAGAGACAGCCAAGATCTCCTCCATGGGAGGGGGTGGGGGAGGGCGCGAGGGGCCTCGCCGATCGGCACAACAACGAATAGGAAACCGATCACCATGGGGAATAGGCGTCCGAGCGTTCGGTCGGACCTCTTCCCCTTACAGGGGGATCTTGGGCGAGAAACAAAAAACGGCTCAAGAAATAGCCCCAGAATAGCTAAAACAAACATGCTCCAAACATCGCCCCCAGATATTATGTTGATGATTCTTGAGGTTCCCCCCTGCTCAGGGACAGGCCCGCCTTTACGCTACGCCGGCGCCGCTGTGGCCCGCGCCGCCGCCGTGGCCTGCGCCGCCGCCCCCAGCAGGGCGGCCGACTGCTGCGCCACTTCGGCCCCCCGCTGACTGCCCGCACCGCCCGGCTGCCGAGCGTGCGGCCGAAGGACGAGGCGCAGGGGGACAACCGCTCCTGCCTCTGCCGCTGGTGCTCCCGCCTCCTCCGCCTCACGTGAGCAGTACGCTTGGCCCCAGGGGCGGACCTGCTGCCTCGTGGCCTGCTTCTTCGAAGCCGCCGCCTGAGGGCTTCGACTCCGAGGGCTGCACGGCCAGAGCCTTCGGAGCAGAGAGACCACGTGCTCTACATCGCCTTCACCGTTGGAGACGATCAGCCTCTGACCCTGACGAGGACTGAGCTTCGCCCGCGAGAATCAGGGCCGAGTTGAAGGAGACGCCCCCCGATCCTGCCTCTATGGGACGCCCCCTGTCGACTCCGCCGGCGAATCCCCGCTCTCCTAGAGAGGGCATTGCCAGTGCGCCGTGCTCTGAACGCTCTATCGGCAGGCAGCTCAGACAGCAGGTAAGTTAGCTCTGACGATCAGCTCCGCCAATACATTTGTGCTCGGCCTTCCTCTTCTCTGTCCCAATGGGCCGCCCCCAGTCGCGTTCCAGATCCCCTAATTATGTCTCTGAGTAATGCCGATCTTCGCGCCCTCAAGGCTGGTGCAGCCAGGCTGGAGCAACAACAACTGAACTTGCAAGCGGTGCCGTCTGGTAGCTGTGCCGAGGCACAGCCCAGGCGTTGCGTGTAAACAAAGGAGTGCTGCGCTCCTTCCTCGCAGGAGGAGCGCCACACGTCAGAGGAGCACGCTGCAAACGCGAAACCTCACGGGCTGCGCGACGGAGGCGTCACTGCACATCCCCAGGCCGAAAGTGGCCGGGGCCTCCCCGGCGGGCGTGCTGTGCGAGACGGCGCGCCGCCGAGGCGCACGGAGAGGCCTCCGCCATCGCCCGTGCGTGGGGTGCTTCCCGGGCCGCTGCTCTGCAGCCACAGTCGAGTGGGGTTAAGTCGTGCGTGTCCCCCTACAGGGGGATTTGAACGCCCAGAAATATTCAAAAATACTCCAAACATGCCCAACCATAGTCGAAAAAGAGTCCCCAGACGATTTGTTTGACGATTTTTGAACATTCCCCCTGTAGGGGGACAGGCCCGACTTAAAAGCGTAGGGTGCTTCCCGGGCCGCTGCTCTGCAGCCACAGTCGAGTGGGGACGAAGAGCTGCATCACGTGCGGCCTCCTGCTTCCGAACCGTGCACGAAACGGTCCTGACCCGTTACGCGTGCGAGCAGTGGGTGGTTCCATTGTCCCAGACGCGCTCCTCGGAGGCCACCCGCGCGCCACTGTTGCGGGCGCAGCACCTCTGATGGACGCTGGCGCAGTGCTAAGATGTGCAAGGCTGGTGAAGGATTCATGTGCCGTGCTTGTTTTATGGAGGACTCACCTCCAGAAGAAACTGATGCTCTGATTTCTTGGTTCGATAAAAGAACCAGGAATCCCTCGACATCTCTCCTGAACCTGATTCAGAGCCCGTTGACTTGCGTGCTGCTATTTGCAAGCCTGCCATCGCAATGGTGCCTCTCTGGCGTCGCGCTACTTTGCAATTGTGATCTGGTGTGGTGCAGGTCTGTCCAGGTTCTCTGCTTGTTGGCTGTCCTCTCTTGGCGTCGAACCCGCTCTAATCGCTCTGACACTGTGGCTCTCTCTCTCTCTCTCTCTCTTCTCTCTCTTTCTCTCGATATATATATGTATGTGAATGCAACCTTCAATCCAGTTTGGTCTGAATCACCATTCAATCAGGCAGTGTCACCGTGAGCAGAACACTGACCTCTTGCACACTACTTGCAACACTTTGTGCTGGTACACATGGTGCCTCGGTCACCTCTGCAGCCCCAACCTGCCTGTCAGGTTTGGGGGCGCGTACCCGCCTGCTTCCCCTCTGGGTCTCCCCGCACCCGCCGCCCACAAGTGCACTGCAAATTTAGGATTTCTGTGATGGCCTTCTCAGGAGCATCGGTCCTGCAGGTCTTCGGTACCGTGTGCGTGGCCTCGCGCTGCTCGGTTCCCGCATTCCCCGTCGTGGGTCGCCTCCGCCGCTCCTGCTTTTCATCGCGGGGCTTCCGCTCCGCCGGAGGCCCGACATTCCTTGAGATTGTCTGAATGTGCTGCGTCCCCCGGCTGGCGCCAGCGCTCTCAGCGCAGACCAGCCCCCGCGCGTCGCGTGCGCGACACGCCCCTCAAGCAGGCTCCCTCTCCGTGGGTCGCCCGAGGGCCGTCCCTGGTCACGCATTACTGAAGGGGAACTGGGACACACAAATAAATACACACAAATAAAAATACCCCCCATATTTTCTCATATTTTCTGGGTTTTTGGTTTCCCCCCCACTTCCCATATTTTCCCATATTTTCTTGCAATCGCCGATTAATTGTGTCTGTGTGTTTTTTCCCCTCCTGAATTACATCGGGGAACCAAAAGTGGCATGAACATAAAAACTCGGAGGACCGCGCGGATTTCTCGGATCGGCGCTGGGGCCCCCCGGCGGTGCCTCCGGCGCCGCCCCTGGCGCGCTCCGCGCGCCAGGGAGGGGGGTCCAGCGCCGATCCGAGAAATCTGCGCGGGCCTCCCACGTTTGTATGTTTGTGCCACTATATATGCGTGAGCACTCGCTCGGGTCTTCTCTCTCTCTCTCTCTCTCGTTCTGCGTGCTTCCTTTTTCGGCGCCTGCCGCCTCCTCGAGGCGGTAGTGGTGCCCAGGCTTGACCTGCCCAGTGCGTCGGTGCTTCCTGCCTTTGGCGTTATTGCTGTCTGCCTCTTCGGGCTCCCGCCGCCATTTTTTTTGCCCTGCCAATGGCGGTGGCGCTAGGCCCCATCGGCTACAGTGCCGCCCGCCCACGCACAATCGAGCACGCACCCACCTAGCGAAGCCGCGCGTCGCATCATCACCCTCCTCTGCTCCTCCTCCTTCTCCTCCTTCTCTGCCTCCTCCTCCTCTTCTCCTCCTCCTTTTTCCTCCTCCTCCTCCTCCTCCTCCTTTCTCCTCCTCCTCCTCCTCCTCCTCCTCCTCCTCCTCCTCCTCCTCCTCCTCTCTCGCTGGCGTGAATGAGCCACTCCAGCTCCAACATAGCCTACCAAACGCCCTGAACCTCTCTACTCCGCTGGGGTCGGCGGAATGGCGTAATCGAGCCATGTGACGGCCTGACGCCTCACCGTGCAGCTCCGTTTCAAATCGGTCCCTGGTCAATCCGTTTTTGCCGGTCCCCGGGCCCGACAATGGCCCACGGAAGCCGGAAAAGGCAATAATTATATTGTTCCAATCCTGCTTAAGGACCACATCCCAGAAATGATTTCGAGCACCCGGAAAAATATCAAAAGAACATCGAAACAGTGTCGAAACAGTGCCGGGCGAGTGTCTCCCAGGGCCCGACACGCGAACACCATTGAGTTTCGGTACGTTTTTTGGCGCTCGAAATTCTTTCTGAAAGTCTTTCTGGTGATCAAGGCTACAGTAGATTGGAGCATCATAAGGTAAGAACACATTCCCGAACTCATAGTCTCGAATCTCACCCTCCTTCCTGCCCGCCAGAACGACTGCTGGGCCACCTCAGGATCCTGGCCTTTAGTGTCGTTCCATGGGGGCCTACTTTGCCCCCAGCGCTGTCCGATTTGAGCCTGATTTGGACTGGCTTTGGAACACATTTGGGACAGGATTTGGACCCGATTCGCCCCGTCACAAGGGAGACGAAAAGGCACAGGAGGGGCGAGCAGGAGCCAGAGGAAGAGCCAAACGCGGTCCAAGTGTAGTCCAAGTGCATGAAAAGCTGTTTCAATGTCAAGTGCAGGAAAAGCTGTTTCAATGTCGCCACCCAAATCTCCCATGAACCAGACGAGCGCGTTCCACGACTCGCAAAGTGACTGCTCGCAAATGGCCTGGATCCCCCGCGGAGGATCTACGATCAGTTTCCTCAAAGCAGACATGTGTTGTTCGGAGGTCTGCGAGTAGGCACCTTCCTTTGCGAGCAGTGGAAACGCGCCCGGTGATGAACGGACACCGAAGCAGCCGACTCCGACCTGGTGGCCAGCCGCGATGGCCCGGGCGTGGCTTCATGGGGGGGTCATGCATGGGGGGGTCAGAAACGGTCCCCTTTCGTGCCCCTCTCCGGGCCCCTCTGGAGCCCCAGAGGGGCTCGTTTAGGTACCCTTTGGGCACCTTTTCGGACCACCCGCGACCCCCCCCCGTTTATGACCCCCCCGAACATACGCGGCGCCCGTTTATGACCCCCCCCGTTTATGACCCCCCCGTTTATGACCCCCCCGTTTATGACCCCCCCTTTGTGACCCCCCCCCCATTACGCGGCGCCCAAATGGCCCGATGCCCCGCCGTGCCGGGGCGCGCGGCCTCGAGATCAGCTGGCCCCCGAGGAGGTACCCGGGCCCGCCGTCCGCGCTCTGCGGGTACCGCTCCCGGGGGTACCTTCCGCGCGCGCTCGGACGGGCCGCCTCCCCGCTCCGCCCCTCGCGAGGAGGGCCCACCAAGACAGCATCGGCATACAGTCATCGGCCTGACCCAGGGAACGATGAAAAAGGAACGAAGCCCCTTCTTTTTCCAAGGAGTAACGCAGAAGGAACGATATATATATATATATATATCTATATCTATATATAACAAATAGCGACTTAAGGAATGATGAATCACGCATGCAAGCCTGGGGAACGACCGAGCCCCTTTTGAAAAGGAAGTGTTCCTGATGCAAGCCGCTCGCTGTACACCCTGCGAAATGCTTAAGAAATCATGGGTGGAGAAATTCATAGTCTCAGAAATTGACTAAAACCCAGAACTTCTATCAAAATCTTGGGATTTACATTCAAAAGTTAAGAATAATCGAGACTCTGGCCGAAAAATTAGGTTTTCTTAAGCATCGCCTAAGGTGTAAACTGTTGGAGCTCCGCGCGAAGTCCTGGGATCGGCGCTGGGCCCCCCCTGGCGGCGCCTCTCCGGCGCCGCCCCTGGAGCTCTCCAACAACACCGGTGTGGACCTCCGAGAGTTTATGTCCATTTGTTGGTTCCCTCGCCGTCATCATCGTCGTCGCCCTCCTCCTCCTCGTAGCAGAGGGACGACGACGATGATTACCGCCCCTGGAGCTCTCCAACAAAACCAGTGTGGACCTCCGAGAGTTTATGTCCATTTGTTGGTTCCCTCGCCGTCATCACCGTCGTCGCCCTCCTCCTCCTCGTAGCAGGAGGACGACGACGATGACTACGAGGGAGGAGGGGCAGGATCAGTGCAAACCCGAAACTCATCAACGATGTTGAATAAACCCTCCCTCCAGGCTCCCTCTTCACAGGCCCCTACGAGGATTCTTTTTCACTGAAGGAAGTGCCCCGTTGGGAGACAACCGTTTCCAGATCCTAAAACGTGCCAAAGCACCATTATCGGGACTCCAATGCCACGAATCAGCCTGACTGTTGCGTTGTGAAGATCCTGGTGCGTACCAGAATGCCGTTCCTGGGATGTCACCAATGCGACACAACGTAACTGATGCGCTCTGACATTCCTGAATCCTTCCAGGGAGCCCCCTCTGGTACGAGAACCACAGAATTCCGTGAACCTCTTGCAGTTGTGTTCACCGAGTGTGCGCGGCGCTGGGGCGAGAACCACATTTTGAAAAGGAACCGCCCTCAATCCGCGAAGCTCCTGCAATCATTTGATACGAATGCTCGCGGCGCTAATGGCGAGACCCACATTTTGAAAACGACGCGCCCTCAATCCGCGAAACTCTTGCACATGTGTAAAACCAATGTGCCTACCGCTAGGGCGAGAGCCACATTTTGAAAAAGGACCGCCCTCAATGTGTGAAACCCCTGCACATTTCTAAAACGAATGTGTGCGGCGCTAAGGCGAGAACTGCATTTTGAAAACCACCCGCCCTCAATCCATGAAATCCTGCAATGTTTTAAAACGGGTGTGCGTGGCGCTAAGGCGAGAACCACATTTTGAAAACCACCCGCCCTCAATCCGCGAAAGTGTTGCCAATTCTGAACCTTCAGGATGATAGCTTGTAAGGAAGTCTCAGGCGAAACGCCCAGCCCGCCCTTCCGACTGGCCTCGGGGCGCGACAGGGATGAGTTACTTTATGAGGAAAAGGATTCGAGGAGAGGAGGTCCCGCGCGGGAGGGAGGAGGCGGAGAGGGGAGCTGGCGAGCTTCGGGCCTCGACGGGCACGGCCTGCCCCTGTCGCGCCGGAGGGGCCGCTGGGCAGCCGCGGCCGCGGCCGCGGCGACTCGGCCGAGGAGTCGGACTCGTAACCAATCACATCGGAGGCCCCCTGACTCGAGAACAAGATCGAGGAGGGTATCGAGGAAGGGATCAATAACGAGGACGGCATCGACGTTCGACGTTGTCGGGTGCTTCCGTTGGCTCCTGGAAGGTTTTCCAAGCCTCGGGATGCTCTCCAGCAGCTGCGCCTCGCCGCGGGCCTTCCGGAGGTGAGCGCTCCTCGAGCCTTCCGTGCTTTTCCTCCCTTTTTCGTCTCCTGCTCCTGCTCCTGGGCCTCCTCCGCCTCCTTCTCCTCCTCCTCCTCCTCCTCCTCCTCGTCCTCCTCCCTGCTCTTCATAGCCTCACTCATCCTTCCTACTCCCTCTTCCTCGTCTGGAGGCGTGGAAGGGGATGCATCGGCATCGAGGGGTACTTCGTCTGCTGAGTTGACCGGGCCTCCGATCTTATTGCATGACTTCGTCCTTGGTCTCATCTCATCTCATCCCATCTCATCTCATCCCTGCTGCCCAACCTCCCGCCTCCTCCTCATCTCACTTGTTTCCCAGCCTACACCATCCTACGTGCCCCGTTTGGACTGCATTACCCTGACATGATTTCACTGTCACGGACAGCTGGAACTGCAGGAGTAGAGCACTGATCATGATATGTCTGCTATGAGCTAAAGCACGAATCACCGTCAAATGCGAGAGCAATCGACGTGCTCATTTGTCTGCGTCCTCCTTCTGAGGTGTCTATGCCACCCTGTGCGGAAAATATGTTCTCTTCACGACGCGCGCTATGTTCTTTGCAACGGGTAGGCCCATGCTGGCTGGACAACGCATGTTGTTGACTCGAGTATCTGTCATCAAGTTCGCATTTTCACTGGCACATGCTCCCTCACATATTCCTCGCGCGCGTGCGTTAACCAAACACTGCCTGCATTCACGGACTCAGTACTTGGCTCCACAGCAAAAATACCACGCGTGGTAGTTTTTGTGACCGTCCATCGACTGCCTCCGTGGCGGGAGTTCCAATTTCCACGAAGTCCCCTGCCCATTGGCTTCACGAGTGCCACTGGAACCCGCCGAACGGTGGATGCTGGCCTGAGAGTGGCCTGCATATCTTATCCTGCTGGCCATGGACCCCGCCCGTCGGGTCCTACCAGCAGTTGCCCTACGAGTGAGCATATCCAGCTGCACATGGCGTCGTGAAACTGAGCACCGCACACAACCACTCGGGTGACCCGCGCTTGGGTGACCTGAGAGAGAGGGCTCCGCCCGTGGTCTTCCCGCCCTAGTTTTGATAGCCCACGCTGCACGCGTTCGGCGTCCACGCGTGTGTGCCATGTGTCTTAAGTATGAGTTCAAGCTCGTGCGCATCCGTTCGTGTAAAGCAAGCACATGCGATGAGGCATCCCACCGACAGACACCTAAAGGCACATTCGACGTCGGCCACTGAACGTCCTCAGGTGCTCAAGCGGATCGGTGGGTCCCAGAATCGATCGATGGATGCACAATTTCCGTGGGGCACCTGCATGCAAGCGGGTTTCTCATCGGATGTGCCCGCTATACCGTTGCTATATTCGGAGCATCTGCAGATGCGTATGGACCACGGTCACAGGGCCGTTGTCTTCATTGACTGCTCAACTGCTGCAATGGAGCCACCAGCCCTCCAGAAGACACTGAGACGGCGCCTAGAATGCCTGAAGACAGGACTCGACGAGGCACTGGAGGTGCCTAAGCAGGTTTTTCCCTTTGACTCCTGGCTCTCACAATTACACGCCCCCGAAGCCCGCAAGATGCCCGAACGTACTCTCCGAGCTCCATCCCCGGGTAGACATGTGCACGCGTGCGCGCACACGAGACGAAACTCCTGAATGCATGCACGTGAGCGTACGCACGCATTTCCATACCTGTGTGCGCACTTGGGTGGAAAAAGAAGTTCAGAGCAACGGGTGCATTTACGCAGGTGCTGCTTGGGTGGGTGGCTAGGTATACAGAGAGGGCCAGTCCGCAAGAAACCTTCGACAAGAACCCCCCCCTGAGACCCCAGGACGCCCATTGGGAACGTCGCGCTTTCAATGGCAAAACCAGCGAAACCCAGGGCACCCTGGAGGCAAGCGGGGTGCTTCTTGGCATGGGCCTCCACTGTACGTAAGTTTATGTTGCTCCCATCCTACTGAAGGACCACATCCCAGAAAGAATCTCGAGCACCCGGAAAAGTGTCAACAGAGTGTCGAAACAGTGTCGAAACGGTGTCGGGCGAGTGTCTCCCAGGGCCCGGCACGCGAAAACCCTTGAGAGTTTCGGTAGTTTTTTAGGCGCTCGAGATTCTTCCTGGTGATCAAGGCTACCCATCGGTCGGAAGAAGTAGGTAGAAACATGAAGTAGGAAGGCGTTGGAAATACATTGGGTTTCCGCCCGCCTCCTGAAGAGGAAGGAAGAGGGAAAACCACTCGACTCTTGAAGCAGGAAGGCGCTGAAAGCAGACTGGAATCTGGGAGTCCAGAAATAATACCTGCTTTCAACGACCGATGGGTAAAGTAGGCTGGAGCATCATAGACGTAGGCGCCTCTTTGAGTGGGTGGCCGGGCATGCTGCGGCCAAGAGCTCCCGCCCAGCCCGCCGCGGCGTGGGCCCCGGCTCGACACTAGAGGTCTCCTAGATGGGGCCGGAGTAGATGGGGTCGGAGGATCGCGCTGCATCGGCGATACATCGGCGATGCATCAGCGATGCATCGGCGATGCATCGGCGATGCACCGACGATGCATCGCCGACGTCGGCGACGCATCGGCGACGCCGGCGTGGAGAACATCGGGCTCCGCATCGAGCCGCATCGGCGATGTATCGCCGATGCGGCGCGATCCTCCGACCCCACCTACTCCGACCCCATCTAGGAGGCCTAGAGACACGCTGCGCGGGGCGGGGAGGCCAGGCAACGCCCGGGAGGGAGCGCGCAGACGCTCGGGGGCCGCGACGCCGTTGGCACGTCGCGCCGGAGCGCGGTGGGCCAGAATCGGCGGAGCGACTGGCTCCTCCTCCTCCTGCTCCTCCTCCTCCTCCTCCTCGATCCTCCTCCTCCTCCTCCTCGATCCTCCTCCTCCCTCCTCGATCCTCCTCCTCCTCCTCCTCCTCCTCCTCATCCTCCTCCTCCTCCTCCTCCTCCTCCTCCTCCTCCTCTCCTCCTCCTCCTCCTCCTCTCCTCCTCCTCCTCCTCCTCCTCCTCCTCCGATCCTCCTCCTCCTCCTCCTCCTCCTCCTCCTCCTCCTCCTCCTCCACGCTGGGGGGCCGCGACGCTGTTGGCATGCCGCTCCGTAGCGCGGCGGGCCGGAACAAGCAAGAGCTCCCAACTTCGCGCTTCGCGCTGCGCGCTGCGCGAAGCGGTACAAGCCAGGGCTCCCACAAGGTGCAAGCAAGGGCGAGCGGAGCGATGCGGTACAAGCAAGGGCTCCCAACTTCGCTCTGCGCGAAGCGCGAATAACTTCGCGCTCTCGCGCCGCCTCCCAGGGGAGAAGTGGAGGGTGAGGAGGAATCGGAGCCGAGCCGCGAAGCGCGAATAACTTCGCGCCCTCGAGGGCGCCCTTGGCCCTTGTACAAGGGAGGCCCGTCCACAAGAAACCTTCCACGAGAAACCCAACCCCGAGACCCCAGGACGTCCATTGTTTTTTGGTGTGGGAGCGTGGCGCCCTCCATCGCAAGGCCATCGAGACCATCGAAACCCAGGGCACCCTGGAGGCAAGCAGGGTGCTTCTTGGCATGGGCCTCCACTGTAAGCAGAAGCTCCCGACCGCAAACAAGCAGCCACTCTGCTAGGTGGCGACCTCCGAGTCCTACCCCGACCAACCATCAGTGCCCCTGAATCGATGGGAGGCGGGGGTCATGTTCGATGCTCGCCACGTGCTCGAGGAATTCCGAGCCCCGCCCCCACCGCCCCTCGAGTTGCCCGAATTGTTGATCGGCGAGGTTAGGGTTCGGAGTTCGCCGCCGACTTGCGCACACCTTCGGAACAAAGTAGTATCGACTGCCCCCCCTTTCGCTTCTTCGTCCGCCGTCCTAGGCCTGCGCGCGCCACGCTGGGCCGGGCGGGGGTGCGAGCTCAGCGGCTCGTAGAACGCGTTGAAGGGGTCCCTCGCCCCTCCCGCCGATCTCTCCCGTCCGTGCCCGCGTCTTCAGCCGAGCAGGCCGTCCCCTCCCCTGCCCTTCCTCCCCCCTCCGCCCCCCTTCCCCGACGTTCTGCTCGTTCCCTCCTCCCCTCCCTTCTGACTCCCCCTCTCCCACCCACCTCTTCTGCCTCCCCCCTCCTCATCCTACTCCTCCATCCCGTACTCGTCTCTACTCTTGTTTGGTCCTTCTCTTCTCTGCTTATCTCGTTTCTGTTCTTCTCCTCCTCGTCCTCGTCCTTCCCCTTCTGAGGCAGAGGAGCGCCGAACTGGGCAAGCATTGTCCGATGCGAAAGCGCCACTAAGAGAACCCGAAGACGCCCCTGGAAACTGTCAAACCCGAGGCCCAGGCAAAAAACATGTATCGTCATGCATGCCCCAACGACACTCGAATCGACAGCGCACACAGTGTCGCGTCACACCTGACTCTATGCTCAAGACGCGCTGCGAACTGCTTCGGGGTTTATCTTCACCTGCACCACCGGCGCTCGGCAACGATGTGGCATCTGCTGCTCTTGCAACATCATGCGACTGGTCCTGGCTGTCTGCCCAACAACAGTCTCTGAAACAACTGCATGTCTGCGTGTGCCTGCTCACGCGGATACCTGGAAGCCATAACTCGTTGATGATCTGTGTGCCGAGGGCATGGGGCAGATGCTCCGAGCATGCGCTGACTCGCGGCTCTGGGGAACGAGAGACCAAACTGCTTATCCCTCCTCTGGCCTGCTCGGCGTGCTCGGAGACTTCATGGTACCCATGTACATGTGGTAGGAATAGTTCTGCCAGCCTCGTCTGGATGCGCGAGGCAAAACTTAGGTCGGGCATGTCCTCCTACAGGCGGATTTGGGAAGACAAAATGATCAAACATAGTCAGACTGCGTCCCCAGACTACTGTTTGATTAGCTTTGACTTCCCTCCTGTAGAGGGACGTGCCCGACTCCAAACAAAACAACAAATCCAACACAGAAGTCAATATCCGGGGACTTCGGCACGCGGCGGCTCGGGATATCTTCGGGTCTGGGGGGGGGGGCGGCGTCCACGGCTTGCCGACGCACCCGAAGAACTACGCCCCGAGGGGTGGTTCGAGACAAATCCCCGTCGTGGACATGCAGCCATAGCGCCGAGCCAAACAGGGCGTCGTCCAAAACCTGCGCGCTGGATGATCACTGCGCGTGGCACGCTGCGCGCGTCCGAGCTCTGTACGGACACGTCGCGCCGGCCACGCGGGGTTAACTGATTACTATGTTGCGCCGTGCTGGCGCCTCTTGACAACCTCTTGGGCGCTTCTTGGGGGCCAATCGGGGTTCTGTTGGGGACGTCTGCGCATATGTGGGCCGTGTGGGGAACCTCGTTGTGCTCTCTTGGGCAATGCTGGGGTCATCTCAGCAGGGGGAGAGCCTCTGACTTCAATTTTGGCCCTCCGCCAGGAACGCGAACGCATGAAGGGTGGGTGGCCCTTGGCATTCCCCCCGAGTCAGATTCTTTTTGGCTCGAGCATGCTCGACGACAACGAACACCCAGGTGACGACGATGGTGATGACTACCAATGCGACAAGCAGATGGAAGGCGAGGGTGACGGTGGGAACGAGAACGACGGCGGCGCTGACGATGCTGGCGATGATGAATGACGAGGTTGCTGGCGGCGATGCCGACAGAGGTGGGAATGGCGAACATGGGGGCAGCCAGCGGTGGACGGCGCTCGACGACGATGGCGGGATGCTGAAGGCGAGCCGCCCCCCTTAAACCTCTTGGAAGCTGCGCGGGCCTGGCGGGCGGGGTCGCAGGTCCCCAGGCAACCAGGGAGGGGGGGGGGTTCCATTAAAGGGGCCCCAGGACACACACACACACATAAATACACACAAATAAAAAGATTCCCCATATTTTCCTATATTTTCTGGGATTTCGTCTTCCCCCCCACTTCCCATATTTTCCCCTATTTTCCGGGGAATCGACGATGAATTGTGTCTGTGTGTTGTTTCCCCTCCTGATCCATCTCTATCCGAGCCCCAGACGATGCCATCAAGGCGTGGGTCCTCTTCAAGAACGAACGGCTTCCGGCGCCACTCCTTGCAAATCCCGGCGGTCTCCGCTGCTTTCCTGATGCGTTCCTCTACAGGTCCGCGTCACATTTCCGCCCCCCTCGCCCGAAAATTCCAAACGAACCGATCGGTATCCGCCAGGCTCCAGCACGGGAGCTCCTGCACGATTCCAAGCGGCTTTCGCCAGTTTCCGCCCTTCCCCCGCGGTAAGGCGGCGACTGTCCCACCCAATACAACATCACCCCATGGACATCTGCACCCCTGCCGTCATCACCAACAACATGTCGCCGTCGCCGCCTCTGCTGCCAATCTGTCCATCACTATGGCGATCACTACGCTAGTTATTATTAATCGTAAGTCGCAGGAGCAATCCACGGCTGAACCTTCCCCTGACAGCAGGGGGGACGTTCAAGCTTATTGGGCCATGTTGGTTGAAACCCTCCACGAGCGATTCCAAAATGCGGTTGGTTCAGAACTCCCTCCGATCCCAATGTCTGGAGGACGTCCCTAACGAAACGGCAATTGTTCGGAAATCTGACTGGGCAAGAGCGGGAAGCGCCGCCTTTGACCTCCTCCTCCTCCTCCTCCTCCTCCTCTCTTCCTTCTCCTCCTCCCCTCCTCCCCCTCCTCCTCCTCCTCCTCCCCCTCCTCCTCCTCCTCCCTCCTCCTCCTGCTCCTCCTCCTCCTCCTCCTCCTCCTCCTTCCTCCTCCTCCTCCTCCTCCTCCCCCTCCTTCCTCCTCCTCCTCCTCCTCCTCCTCCTCCTCTCCTCCTGCTCCTCCTCCCCTCCTGCTCGTCCCTCCTCCTCCTCCTCCTCCTCCTCCTCACCTCCTCCTCCTCCTCCTCCTCCTCCTCCCTCCCTCTTCCTCCTCCTCCTCCCCCCCCTCCTCCTCCTGCTCCTCCTCCTGCTCCTCCTCCTCCTCCTCCTCCTCCTCCTCCTCCTCCTCCTCCTCCTCCTCCTCCTCCCCTTCCTCTTCCTCTTCCTCCTTCTCCTCCTCCTTTTCCTCCCCAAACGAAGAAGACAAGGAGGGACCGGAGGGCGACCAGGAGGCGGACGAGGAGGGCAGCGTGGAGGACGAGGGGAGCACGAGGAGGACCTGGAGGGCCCACGAGTAGGGACGACAACCCCAGAGACGAGGAGGAGGAATACGAGGAGAACGAGCACGAGAGGGGCGAGGACGACAGGCTCGACGAGGAGGATGAGGAGGACGGCGGCGTGGAAGACGAGGAAGGCAGCGTGCATTGAGGCCCGGGGGGAGCGGAGAGGACGAGGGGGACGAGGCTCTCGAGGAGGGCGACGAGGAGGACGAGCAGGACAGGGCGGGAGAGGACACGGTCAGACGGGGAGGACGACACAAAGAAAGGCAAGGTGAAGAACACCGCGGAGGACAACGAGGAGGAGAGTGAGGAGAGCGACGAGGAGAAGTGGAACGAGGAGCACGGGGAGAAGGATGTGGGAGGAGTGAGCGCCATTGGTGCCTGTGGGGGCGAATTGCGATGGGGACTACTATGAGCGTGCGATGCCCCCTTCGAGCCGGGGCCTCTTAGAAGCTTCCTGGGCGCTTCTTGTGAGCGTATCGGAGGCCTCTCGAGGACGTCTGGGCCCTCTTGGGCTGTCTGGGCGTACTTTGGGGCTCGAGGAGGAAGATGAGGAGGAGGAAGAGAAGGAGAAGGAGAAGAGGAGGAGAAGAAAGAGGAGGATGAAAAGGAGGGGAATCGTGGTAAGGAGATTGAAGAGGCCGAGGATGATCGAGGAGGAAGTGGAGGAGGACGACGACTCAGGAGGCTCTCCTGGGCTGTGATGGCCCCTTCTTGGGCCGCTTTGGGGCCCTCATGGGCCATTTGGGGGCCTTTTGCGCCGATCTTGGAGCCGTTGTTGCTGCTTCGCGCATGGTGTTTTGCCTGAGGTGCGCTGTATGAGAAAGCACCTTCAAACTTGGGAATGACAATAGAAGCCTCCCAGATGGGGTCCGAGTAGGAAGGGTCGAAGGATCGCGCCACGCCGCATCGCCGATATATCGGCGGTGCATCCTCGATGCATCGGTGATGCGTCGGCGATGCAACGGCGATGCATCGTCGACGTCGGCGATGTATCGGCGACGTCGACGTGAAGCAAATCGGGCTCCACATAGAGCCGCATCGCCGATGCATCAACGATGCGGCGCGATCCTCCGACCCCATCTACTCCGACCCCATGGAGGAGGTGTAGAGACAAAGTGCAAGCGGTGGATACGGCAGCTGTGGTCACGGACCAATCCCGACCTTGGATATGCAGCCATGACAAAGAACCAACCAGGGCGTCATCGAGAGCGGGCGCGTTGTCTGAACACTTGCTGTGGTGTGCCGACACACCGCGTCGGCGCCGCGGGATGTTTTTGTTGAGGGGCAGTGTGAGCGCCTCACTGGCCAGACTTGGGGCGCCGTTCGGCCGTCTGGGGCCTCTTGCAGCTTGGGAGCCTCTGGGGCCCTCTTGGGGCGCTCTTGGGGTCCCCTTTGGGACCTTTTGAACCTCTTCTGGGCCATGATGAGAGCCTCCAGGAGCAAATTCCACAACGACGTTGGTTCGGAGTCCTCTCGGAAACGATGTCTCTAGCGAAACGGACGTGTTTGGGAAACCCGACTGGGCTAAACTCGGAAGCGCCACCTCTCCCCCCTCAGACAGAAAGGAAGATGAGGACGCCGCAGAGGCGGGTGAGGAGGAGGAGGACGGCGTGGAGGACGAGGGGACAAAGAGGATGACCAGGAGGGCCACGAGGAGGAGGAGGAGGAGGACGGCGTGGAGGACGAGGAGGAGGAGGACGGCGTGGATGACCAGGAGGGCCACGAGGACCAGTGCGTCGAACACGGGCACGAGGACCGGCTGGCACGGAGGGCGAGGAGGGCGGACCCCGAGCGGGAAGAGGACGGCGAGGTCGACGAGGAGGGGCAGGAGGACCTCGGACGGCAGCGCGGGAGACGAGGAGGGCGGTGTGCATGAGGAGGACGGGCGGGGCGGGAAGGACGAGGCTCTCGAGGAGAGCTCATCCTGTCGCGCATTTGTCTTGTCTGGTCGTCCTGGGGTCGTCATATGGGGCCTCCTGGGGTCCTCACACGCCGGTCCTGTCACACGCGAGGGCCGGGAGTGGTGCGCCGTCCCCCCGATTTGCTCGGCCTCCCAAGGGAAAGCTCCCCGCTCAGCGAAGCCTCCTGGTGCCTCTCGGAGGTCTGTGCGAAGGGGCCCAGGGGCGCACCAATGCATAGACACAAATCCCACGATTCCCCGTGTTTGTGGAGCATTTTCTGGATGCTCGTCGTCCCCTCTGGCTTCCATGTCCTCACTGTTTTCCCCAAGATCGACGCTTCTTTGCGTCTGTCTGCTTTTTCCCTCCTGACTGTGGAAAGCCTATCTCGCCATCGCTCGGACGTCCATTCCCTGTGTTTTTTTAGGTTTCGTGCGTGGTTGTGTCGCCAAATGATCAAGTATGCTCCTCGATGGTCCTCGCCGAGGAAAAAACCGCACACGTCCGAGCGATGCCAAGCTATCCGGGGGGGCGCAACGTGGGGGCGCTGGGGGGGGAAAGGGCCGGGGTCTCCGCAGGTTCCCAGAGGCCTCTATAGAAGTCTCGGAAGGTCCAGAGGCAGCCTTCTGTCGGCGGCGCGCGAGGGGGGGAGAGGCGAGAAGGTAAAACAGCCCCCATCAGAGGGCGGCGGGACTTCTCGGAAGACATCGCGCCTTCTGAGAAGTGTCCCGCATCTTCGGGGAAGGCTCAGCAAACTTCTTAGAGAAGGCCAAGGGAAAAACCCCGAACCTTCGGAGAAGACCGCCCCTTCTCACTTCGCCCCCGGGTTCGCCGCCGACTCCGGGGTCCCACAAATCTGAATCCACGATCCGAGACTCGGAACAAAAACGGCATACACATAAACTTTTGGCGCTCCGCGCGGACCCCCCTCCCTGGCGCGCGGAGCGCGCCAGGGACGGCGCCGGAGGCGCCGTAGGCGGGGGCCAGCGCGTCGCCAAGAAATCCGCGCGGAGCGCCAACAGTTTGTGTTTGTGGCGTGTTTGTTTTCGAACGCTGGAGTCTCGACTCGTTGATCGGGGGAGGGGTCCGTCTGAGAGGCCTGCCAGTTGGCGGCGCGCAGAGGGGGGTGGAGGGAGGGGGAAAGGCTTCTAAGAAGGAGGCTGCTTCTTAGAAGGCGCTGGCCTCACATCTGTAGATGAGGCCCGCGCCTTCTAAGAAGCAGGGGTGCTTCTAAGAAGCCCTCCCCCCTCCCCCCACCCCCCTCTGCGCGTGGCTGAGCCAATCCGAGGAAGGGCCGGTGTCCAACCAGAAGCCCACGCGGGGCCCCGCCGTAGCGCCGGCCAGAGCGTGCACGCGTCACGCGACGGGCGTCGTGAGAAGACGCGTCGCCAGAGGCGCGCTCTGCCTTATTGCTGTGCTCTTGAAAGGGGCCTTAGGGCCACACAAACAAATGCTCACACATCCCTGGATCTCCCCAATTTGTTTCTCATGCTGTTTTGGATGTTCTCGTCTTCCCCCCCTCACTTTCCATGTGTTCCCATACTTTCCGGGGAATCGACGATCGATCGGGTCTCTGTTTGTGTTTTCCCCCTCCTCACTCCTGTCGAGCATACGAGCCACCACACTCCTGTCCGAAACTACTTGCGGTGCCCTGGACTTCCCCAATTTTGTGTCATGCTTTTTGGATTTTCGTCTTCCCCCCCTCACTTTCCATGTTTTTCCCATACTTTCCGGGGAATCGACGATTGATTGTGCCTGCGTGTATGTGTGTGTGTGTGTGTGTTCCCCCTCCTCACCCCTGTCGAGGTCACGAACCACCATACATCCTGTCTTTGGACATCCGAAATGGGTACCGAAAGAATGGGTACAATGCCCAACAACAAATGTTGTCCCAAACCAACAGCGGCCGCTGTTGGGCAGGCGGCCTTCTGTCTCGAATGGACACAGGCCGCGGCGGCGTGGACAGCGAATCCTGTTCAGAATGAACAGGAACTGCTGTTGGGCATCGTACCCATTCTTTCCGTGCCCATCTCGGGCGTCCAGACTGTCCGAAACCACTCGCTGTGCGCGCTCGCCGGGAAAAGCCGGCGCACGCTCGCAGTGCTGCGCACCGCTCCGCGGCTCAGCCAGCGGCGGCGTAGCCTGGGCCGACGGGCCGCTCGCGAGGAACGGCTTGGCGGCTTGGCGAGCCACGGGGCCTTGGGCACACTGCAGGAGGAGCAGCATGGGCGTGAAGAATCAGCAGGAGAGCGGACGGGGAAGAGTAGTAGAAGGCGGGGGAAACGAGTAAGGGTGGACCCCTCCTCCTCCTCCTCCTCCTCCTCCTCCTCCTCCTCCTCCTCCTCCTCCACTTCCACTTCCACTTCCGCCTCCTCCATTCCTGTTCCTTACGAACAACTCCTTCCTGTCGCACCCCGTTTTTTCGTTTTTTGCTTGCGCCGGTGCCCGACTGGACTGAAAGGTGCCCCAGGACACACAAAGAAGTACACACAAGCAGCAGGACTCCCTACATTTTCCCGCATTGCTTGGGGGGCTCTGTCCTCCCCCCCGCTTCCCATAGTTTCCCATGATTTCCGGGCGATCGACGACGAATTGTGTCTGTGTGCTTCTTCCCCTCCTGATCTGCCTCCTGTCGCTCCGTGCGCCCAGCCTCTGGCGATCATCGGCCACAGGCGGCTCCAGGCGGCGAACGTGTCGTCGTCGATCTTCATGAACAGCTCCTGCTGGCGGAAATTCCGCTGGTACTCCTGGGGCCAGGGCGAGCGGACAGTTAAAAAGGGGGGGGGTGCGCGGTGCGAACTACAGACGTGACCACGGCGTGAACGGGATCTGCAGGAACAGCGTCCTGGATGTGCTTGCTGTTCTCCGACGCCTGGGGCCCTCCACGGGCCCCAAGACCGCCAAAAAGCTGCTCAGGACGAAAAGCTGGTCATGGGAAGACTTCCAAATCCTCTATGGATGAGAAACCTGCTCGGGACGAATGCGCGGATCACCACTGCCGTTACCCCGATCCTCACTGGCTGCGCAACACAATGGTGGTAGTGCCGCTTCTCTGGGGACGGGAAGGTGGAGCGACGCATCAAAGGCGACTGTTGCGGTATGCATCTACGTGCGGCGAGGTGTGCAACTACGTCCGTGGAGCCTTTGGCCACACCCGATGGGAGACACCACAAACAGCACCACGACCACAACTCAACGAACCCGCTGTCGGACAAGGCGGGCGCTCCGAGCAAGCGGGCAACTATGATCAGAAGCCGATATCCGCCATCGTTCCGCGAACCAATCAGCAGAGTCCTGACTACGTACGCCACCGCGCTGCGGCGCACTGAGCAGTCCAAACTATTGAACGATGGTGTACCCTTCAGGGCCTCCGACTTCCATCTCAAGTCAAGGAAGTCTTGGGCGCTCCTGGGTGGGACTTCTCATGTGAGCCCCACCTACGGTTCGGTCGGGCCTGTCCCCCTACAGGGGGATTTTGGGCGAACATTAAACAAATAAACACTTAAAACATATTCCAAATATGCTCAACAATAGTCCAACAATCGTGCCCAGACTATATTTTTACTATTTGGGAATCGTCCTCCTGTAGAGGCAGAGGCCCGACTCAAACGTACGGCCCCCATGTTGGATTCTTGAGACCATGACGCACATGCGTTTCGGTGATGCTTCGCGGCCCGCGATGGCACGATGGCGACCGTGCTCGACAGCCGTAGCCCACCCGTGATTTGAATGTCCTGGCTTGGGGTCACTTCGCTGCCAACCTGGTTAGTTTCAGGTCGGGCCTGTCCCCCTACAGGTGGATTTTGGGTGAAAAATAAGACACACCTCCAAAATGTGCAAAACGTGGTCGAAACATACCAAAAACAAGTCTCCATACTATTGTTTGGACTATGTTTGAATCTTCCTCCTGTAGAGGGACAAGCCCGACTTAAGGTCAGTTTGTTGCGCGTTCGCCGCCCGTTTGGATGGCGCCGCCGCGAGACATTGGCGTGGCCGCTTCGCCGGAAATGCGGGCGTCTGGTCGCGCGCGGCAAACGGTGACTTGGCTCAGCGCGACGACGGTGATCCGCTCGGTCCCGGCGGCCACTGGACCCTCGGGCACGGCCGGAGGCGCCGAGCACCCATCTCCGCAGGGCCCGTGAGATCCCAGGAGAGGGCACCAGTATTTTCAGGGCCGCTCGGCCGATTTGAGAGATCCCACCTGGGGCCGTGGCGTGCAGCATGTTTTGCTCCAGCGCGGTATTTCGGGAGAGGGGACGGCGGGGAGAGAAGGAGGGGGGCCGAGGAGGAGGGGGAGGAGGGGGACCAACACGCAGGCAGGCAAGTATTGGGGGCCGCGGCGTGCACGATCCAAAAATCAATCCAATCTTGATGGTATTTTCTAAGACCCCTGGGCGGCCCCCAGGGCTCCCGCGGCGGCGGCAGCCAGCGGCCAACATGTTTGTTGAAGCATGCCATCGGACAACATGTCGCGCAGATCGTTGCGCTGAGTTGGACTAAGGGTGCCAAAAGGGCGGTGCCGAACAACACCATTTGGTGCTTGCCGACGCAAGCGGCGCATGAGCTGCGCACGGGAACCTCGCGCGGCCAGCAGCCAGAACCCGCGCCGCTGCTGCTGCGAATGGTGTGCAAGCGGCGTTCGACGCCTGCGTTGTGCGGTTGCTGCCCGACTCCGCCGCGTGGTTTTCGCGGTGCCAAACAAAAACGACGCGGGGGGCAAGGTGCATGAGGTCCAACATCGGGGGGGCCGTAGGTGGGGTGGTGTCGCTTGTTTGCTGAATTGCTTGGTTCGCACCCACCTCCAACATGCCATGGGATATTCCCGGGGGTCCGTGCTGGATCTCTCTTGGGTGCCTCTCGGACACTCTCGGAGGGGGGTCAGCTCAAGAAAGCGCGCAATCCTGCGGTCGGGTATCCCCCCCAGCAAAAACAACAAGATGCCCATATGTTTCTCCGTGACACCCCCTTTGAACCCCCCAAAGAGGCCACAGGAGGCATCCAAGCGGCCCCTTGTCCACGACACGGTGGCGGGGTGGGCCGATGGTCAGTCTATCCGCCGCCCCCTGTGGTCTTGCCACAGGGGTGCATGGCGTGCTGGATCCTTTCGATGTTGGTCTTGGCTCTCTTTCCCAGAAGACTCTCCCCTGGGGTTCCTTCCGGCCCAGCCCGCCGGCCACCCAGAAAAAAAAACAGGAAGGCGCGGCACTTGCTGGACAAAGATCCCCCCAAAACAACCAGGAACCGCCTTGCAAACCAGAAGACGGGCGCGCTAGGACACGGCCCAAGACATGGATACCTTCATGCGACGACACGGAACACCCAGTAACCGAGTGCTCCGGATAACAATCCCCTGGGGATAAAAAATGTCGGGGGTCTGGCGGGGATAATCAATGATTTTCCCGGCGAAGGTGATGATGATGCTGATGACGATGATCCTGGGCGCTCGTGTAGACTGACCTTGTAGATCTTGGCACAGGACTGACTCTAGAGATTTCGTGCTTCGTGACTACAACTTGCCTGCGCAAGACAAGGTCCTTAGCGCTCCTGGCCAAGAAACCTGCGCACGACCTCGAACCGTGTGAGGGATGCGCTAAAAAAGTAACTCCAATGCTCTGCCTGCTCGATCAACGCATGTAACTTCAAAATCCAATCGGTCCCCATGGCCCTGCCACGCGTTCATGACTCGGGAACGGCTGAGTAAGTGAGAATCCCATGGCCCGGCCGCACGTTCGTGACTTGGGAAAACTGAAATGGTGAGAACCCTATAGCCCTGCCGCACGCTCGTGGTTGCGGAAGCTGAAATGATGAGACCATCATTGCCATGCTCAGCGTTTTCGATGCAGTTGCTAGTAAACAAAGGGTGATAACAACTTCGATTCGAATCTTCCCCGGTGATTATCAACTTCGGCCTGCGCTCCCCTCTCCACAATTGAATCCGATTGACACGGGATAAGAAAGACACAGGGGGTTAAGGGGGGTGGTACATTATGGGGCAGTGGGTTGAATTCCCAAGCTATGTGGAGGGTATGCGGGGCAATGCGACCATATCCATACGCCACTCGCGCGTGCACGTTAACACCTCACAGGCATTCCAAGGTAAACGCTACGACGCCCACGATGGCCTAACAACTCCTGATGTTGCGACCGATGACGCATCACATAAAACGGCTCGTGAGGACCAATCATCGGGACATTTACTTGCGAAAACGAGCAAGCAGTTACGATTCACGCGAAAGGCCAAGGATAGGTACAATGTGTTGTGAACGGGCGCGCCTCGAGGGATATTTCGAACCGAGATCGCCAGTTCACTGCAAGTGACATGTGCGCGCTCCTGCATGGCGGACAAGGTCTTTTTTGTCAACATGCCATCGCCGTAGCCCTCGCGGCACTGCATGATCATCAAGTCCTGGGTGCGGCAAGTGGAGACAGGACTCCCTTGCCTCCTGCCTTTCCTCTCTCTGCCCTCGGCCCCGGGAGCGGATCGGGCGACGTCCCGGCAGCTGTGTGACAGCGCCCACGTGAGCGACGAAAAACAACGGGCCCCACGCGAGGTGGCAGAATCGGCGACCTCATACACCGCGGCCTGCGCGGGCCGCACGCAGGGCACGCCGCGTGGAAAAGGGGGCGCGTGCGCGTGCCCTCACGAGGGCAACTGACGCTCGAACGTCGGCACAGCCGAGACCGTGTTTTTTTTGCGTCGCTGACATGGCACTGCCATCGCGGTGATGGCACCACGAACGCTTTCTGCGTCTGGGAGGTACGCGAGCCCAGGGTTCTCTTTTAGAAGTTTGCCCCCGGAATCGACGGGAAGAGGGCCGGCGGAATTATTCTGCGATCAATTACGTGGGGAAAAGGGCCGGCGGAATTATTTTTGAGGATGTCCCTAGCGAAACGCTTGTTTTTTTCAGAATTTGAACCCTCGCTGCCCGCGCCCGGGTACGGTAGGTTCGCGCGGCGTCGGCGCGCACAAAGGTTTTTGAAACCACATCGATCATTCAACCTTGGAGCGATCGCGGTCCCGATCGTTCAAGGTTGAATCCCGTCGGGTCCAACGGTAAAACTGTGTTCCTCGGTGCTTCCGCGTCGCAGGAATTCAACCTCGAACGCCTCCGCCAGCGTCGCTGGCGCGCCAACGCCGCGTGCACCTACCGCAAGCACATGGCACGGTCGATCCAGCACGGACCCCTGCACTCTCTGAGGGGGTCCGCCGCGTGCGCGCGCCCGCCCGTTCGGTGACCCTCTCCGCCTCGACGCTGCGCGCGAGGCCGCGACCGCCAAACAGTGTGTGTGTGTGTGCGTACGCGGTGGCTGCTTTTCCACCTTCTCTGCCCTGTCGTTGCGCGCAGGCCCGCGACGCCAACAAACAGTGTGCGTGTATGCGTGTTTGCGTGTTTGCGTGTGTGTGTGTGTGTGCGTGTGTGCGTTTTTGCGTGTGTGTGTGTGTGCGCGTGTGTGTGTGTGTGTGCGTGTGTGTGTGTGTGTGTGTGTGTGTGTGTGTGTGTGTGTGTGTGTGTGTGTGTGTGTGTGTGTGTGTGTGTGTGTGTGTGTGTGTGTGTGTGTGTGTGTGTGTGTGTGTGTGTGTGTGTGTGTGTGTGTGTGTGTGTGTGTGTGTGTGTGTGTGTGTGTGTGTGTGTATATGTGTCTCCACCGTCAGGCTGTCCCCGCGGCTACGACCCCGCCACTTCCTTCCCGCCACAAGACCTCCTGGCGCGCCTGCAGGTTTCCCGGACCTGCGCTGGGCAACCCGACGCGTGGCGCGAACTCCTCACCGCGCCCTTCCCGCCAGGCTCCCTCACTCCGCCAGGCTCAACCACCCAGAGTTCGAGGCCGCGGCCGTTGACGGGTAGGAACCGCACCGTCGGGACGACTGGAGGACTCTCTCGCTCCGGCAGCAACGCGACCTCGCCAAAATGCTTATCAAGGCGCAGCCCAGGGACGGCCGCCGGGACGCCGTGGGGCGCAGCTCTTCTCGGCTCGACATCTGCTTTCCCCGTCCCGGTCGCAGAAGAGGCAGAGGGTGGTACGTCTGCCCCAGCGCGGAGGGTGCTCTGGGCCGACCAATCTCGGGTGTTGCCAGAAGTGTCCCTGGCCCAAGGTGCCCCCAGGATTTCCAAGGAGGCCCCCGCGGCCTCCAGAGCACCCCAAGGGCTTCAAACTTGAGCGAAAAGCTGGGGGCACCCCGAGCCAGGGGTACACACCGCAACCCCCGACCAGAGCCTCGCCGCCATATCCGACTCCCATCGACCAGACCCGGCTCTGAGCCCGCCCCGCATCTGCCGCCGCCTCCTCCCCCCGACTCCCGCCCCGCGACCCCGCGGCCCCTCGCGCGGCCGCGGCCAGGCGCCGGAGCCGAAGGGGCTCCAACCCAGGCTCCCGCTTCCTCCTCCACTGGAGGCGCCAAAGGCCGTCGCCCTGCGCCTCCCCTGTGGCTTCCTCCCGAGCAGCCCGCGGCGCGCGCCCAGCTGGCTCCCACTGGAGGCCCTCGCAATCGCCTGCACCCCAGCGCCGTGGATCCCCTGGCGCGGGCAGCTGCACCGGATCCGGACCTCTCCCTGCCCCCAGGGCACGGGCACGGGCCCGTCGACCTCGACGCTGCGCCCGAGGGGGCCCCCCCACCGCAGCGGCGGGAACTCGACGGGCCCACGGGCACGCTGCCGCCGAACGCCTCGGCCATGCTCCCTCGGATGAGCCCGGTCGGTCGGGCCCTCGCCACCCGCGCTGGGGATGCCCCCTCCGCTCCACGGGCGGCCCTTCTCTGGCGCGAGGGGGCCTTCGAGAGTGGCCCGGACAGGGGCGCACGCGAGGGGCCCCTGCCCGACCCCGAGCTCTGCAGAGGCCCATCCGCGCTCCTCGCGTTCCTCGCCTGTGCTCCGCCCCGATTCGCGCACGCTGGCGCTCCGCGGAGCCGAGGAATCCAGCCCTCGAGAGCGCGGCCCCGCTGGGGACTTGTCCCGGGCTCCTCGCCCTAGGAGCTCCGCCCCGCCCCGGGCGCCAACTTGGTGGCGACCGGGTGCATGTCCCGGTCCCGCATCTCTCTCGGGTTGCGGGCCCTCTCTTTCACCTCGCGCCTCGGCGAGCGGGCCGCTTCTTGCCAAGCTGGCACCACAAGCCCACGCGCGGCTCCTCCTCGTCGTTTGTCGGCACCGCAGGTCGTCTGGTCTTCCGGTACGCGCTCTGAGCGCTCCTTCCCTTTGTCTTGTCGCTGTCGACTGGACGTCGCCATACTCATCGTCACCGTCTCCTGGCGCTGTCTCAATGTTCTCACTCGCCACCCACGCCAAGGTGGCTAATGGGCGGTCGATACGATTTGGTCCCGCGTCTGAAGGCCCAACCGCGCGCGTTAGTTCCGTGCCGCTTGCTCGAATTGCTCCGCCTTCGCTGCGCGCGAGGCCGCGATCGCCAAAGAACGTGGTTGTGTGTCTGTTTGTGTGTGTGTGTGATTTTGTTTGTGTGTGTGTATGTCGGGCATTTGCTTTACCATTGCACCGCCTCTTGCGAAGCGAGAAATGACCCCACTGAAGAACAGTAGGCACATGCTTTCTTACAGCTTGCCAAGGGAAACGGTGGGGTACTCCAGATTTCGTAACAAAAGGGAGGGGGTCAGGACCCTCCAAGACAAGCCATTTCAGACCTCCCCCGTGGGAGAACCCTCCAACCCCCCCCCCGAAATGAGACCCCCCTCCCTTTATTACGAAATCTGGAGTAACTTCTTCGTCCATCTTTGAGGGTCCTGGGGTGACCTTGGGCTTCTGTGTTTCCTTGGTGCCGCCTTGGGATGAGAAGCCTTCGCGGGGCACCTGCTGCCAAGCTGTTCTGTCCATGCCCTCTTATGTGAGGTGAGTGTGGTACCGCAACCCGCGCGCATTGCGCTCGTGCTCCTTACTCCACCAGGGTCCCTGCATAATATGCTTCGGGCGCTCGATATTCGGGCACGTCCCCTACAGGGGCATTTTGGACGAAAAATT
Source organism: Prorocentrum cordatum (assembly GCA_963575745.1). Taxonomy (NCBI): domain Eukaryota; class Dinophyceae; order Prorocentrales; family Prorocentraceae; genus Prorocentrum; species Prorocentrum cordatum. The sequence continues at coordinate 251,806 of CAUYUJ010015221.1, forward strand.
AAAACGAGTCAAAGCATGCACAAAAATATATAAAGCAAATCGTCGCCATACTATTCCGTTGACTATGTTCGAACTTCCCCCCTGTGGACCCAGACCCCCCACGTCATGATTTTTTCATGACGCGACCCCCAGAGGTCCGGACCCATTCCCCGGGACCGGCTTTTCATCCCGAGTCGTTTTTTGACGGTCCTGAGGGCCAGTAAGGGCCCCCGGAGGCCGAAAACAGCGAAAAACCTCGCGTCGTGATTTTTTCATGACTCGAGGGGGTCTGGGGAGGGACAGGCCCGACTTGGCGCTGGAAACGACCAGCAGTCCAACAGCTCTGGGAGGGGAGGCCCCGCGGCCCCTGCCTCCCGCAGGCGCCCGGCGAGCCCGCAGGCTGGCCACGAGAAGGCCCCGAGAGGGCCCCGACCGAGATCGCCCAAGAGGGCCCCGAGACGCCCAAGAGGACCCCAGGACCTTAGTTGGGACGCACATGGACATACTAATACTATATGTCCTCCTTGGAGGCGCGCGTCCGACCCGAATATGTAGTATACCCATCTTGTAGTATATCGTTTCCCGAGGGGTGTGGCCAGAAAGCGCACGCCACGACGCATATACTATAAGATTTCTCGGTGCGCGCGTCGCCCCTGGGGGGGCGACGCACATATAGTATAAGTATGTTGGGGTGTTGCCGACTTAGTGGGCCCTGGAAACGACAGGGCAGTTTTTTTTTTTGTTTTGTTTTGTTGCTTTTTTATACCAATTCCGTTTTGCCGTTTTTTTGTTGGTTCCGACGCCGTTTTTGGTACCGGTTCCGTCGCCGTTTCTTGACCGGTTCCGGCTCCGGTTCCAAACCTGGAGCTGTTTTTTTGCCGTTTCCGGTCGCCGTTTGTTTGCCGTTTCCATGTTCAAGGGACAGTTTTTGAAACGGTGAAAAACCGGCCCTGCCGTTTCCGGGGCCCACAAAGCCCAAGACGGCTTCCACACGGCCCGCGGATATCCCCAAGACAGGACGCCCCAGGCTCCACGAGGACCCCCCAGCGGGCTTGCAGAGGAGCAGATTCTGGTGTTTTCTCAACTCTCGACGACGTTGGCGTTCTCGCTTCTTCGGGCTCCCGAACGTCCAAGGCACGTTCAAAGCTCCTGAGATAGCACCAAGGGGTCCCGTAGAGAGCCCCTCGGCAGCCCCACGTGCCCGAAATCGGCCAAGGAGGTCCCCATGACGGCCACAGAGACCTCCAATAGCCCCAGATGGGGGAAAGAGGGGGCAAGCGAATGAGCCTTCGGAGCCCTGCCCCCAAGATGGCTCCCAAGACCCCCAGCTTGCCTTCAAGAAGCTCCCGAAAAGCCCATAGAGGCCCACATTACTCTCAACACGTCAGAATGGGTGGGGCATGCGGATTTTGGAAGAGAAATAAGACATAGTCAAGCAACACTCATAAATCTGCCGGCCCCCTTGCGGGGCCATCAGGCTGCGAGGATTAAATTTGCTGCTCCCTGCGCCAGTTCCAGTTTCCAGTTTCCAATGTTACAATATTGCTGTCTGCTTCTTACTGTAAATTGTTACTGTCCGCGCGAGGGGGGGAGCCGAAACCAACCTTTTTTTAGCACCCCCGAATCGCGTGCTCTGAATTTATGGGAGGCACTGGGACATGTAAAAATACTTGAGATTCGCGCTCCCGACGCAACCATCCCTCGTACATTACGCTGTGTTCGCACCCACGAGGCCAAAATTACGCGGTATTCGCGTCCTCGAAACCACGACCCCTCGTAAACATGATCGGACCACGAACCCGGAAAGGAATATAGAAATGTAAGGCTTGTCATCGCTTCATACACACCTGATTGGGCGACGGGCAAATGCAATGCTGAATGTATCGGTCCTGGGAACGTCCCAGGTTGCAACGTTGAATGTATCGATCTTGATGTACTGTGCCGAGGGCTGTGCTGTTGTGCGCCGTGCTGAATTGCGATGTGCCATGCCGCGAGTGTGCTCTATAGCGTTGTGGATTGAGTCCTCCTTTGCATCCGAGTCCTGACCGAACTGATCTGGATCTTAAGCTCGAGCTGCCTGAGCACATAGTAGCTGCCCCAGAGCTAATTGACAGGCGGACATGCCAGGAGGACGCGCCGCGGAACATCCCAAGGGGACGCGCCAGGCGACGTGCCAAGGGACATGCCATGAAGACGTACCGTTGCCGAATATAGTCCAGCAAGCTGCAAACGTTGCCCAACAACATGCGAGGGCCACCAGACACCACTACGTGTTCGAAGTTTTTGTTCAGCATCGCCATTTCGAAATCCAGTGGGTCTACAAGTGGCTCCTAGAATCGGAGCCGTGCACGGCGGCAACAAGACCGAAATCCGACCGAACGGACAGCGAAACCGAAACCGGCCAAACTCGACACCGAAACCGAAACCGAAACCGACCAACCAGCGAAACCGAACGGACAGCGAAACCGAAACCGGCGAAACCGAAACCGGCCGCAGGCAGCCTAAAAGGTCGCAGCGACTCGTCAACGACACAACGACCGACTGGACCGATCCGAACCGACCGAACGCAGCCGACGGCGACGCAGCCGAACCGACTGAACCGCGAACACTCCTGGGAATCCACGGGGGCTCCAAAGAGCCCCGAGCGAGCCCGAAACGGGCCCCGAGAGGTCTTCCGGAGTGCCCCAGGTGTGCTCTCAGGCGTAACTAGCCTTAGGTCGGGCGTGTCCTCCTGGAGGCGGATATTGGAAGAACAATGAAAAATAGCCAAAGGTGTTCAAAAATACTGAAAATAATCGAAAAAACGTCTATCGTCTCCAGACTATCTTTTGACTATGGATGGTTGAATATTCCTCCCGACATGGCCGACTTAAGCGTAGCGCAGGATACCTCAGGGATCTCCTGACCCGGGTCAATCCAGACCCGGGTCAGTCAGGCCTTGCAGAATCCCGCAAGTTCCTGCACCCAAACCCGGGCCAACGTGAAGGATCCTGCAAAACCCTGCAGGATCCTGCGCCCAAACCTGGGTGCAATGCGATCCTGGCCCTGCAGGATCCTGCAAGATCCGGCGCTCTGGCTGACCCCCGTTTGCCTGAGCATTGTCTTAGGGTGGAGGGCTTAGGATGAAATACACCTGGGCTTTTGCACCTCGAACAAACAATCAGCCTTATGGTTGGGTGGCTTTCAGGGGTGAGTTCTGTAGTGTGTAGCGGCCTGTGTATATGCAGCGCTCTGGATTCTGCTACGACGTCATCATTGCGACCACACGTCATCAAGCGCAGTTGATGGCTCGCAACCGACAGTCTTTCAAACAAGCCTTTGCCGCCCCGCCGACGTCACCGCGGGTTGCTCGTGCCTCGACGAATCCACGCTCAGCGCACCTGCGAATGGCAGGTGGGTGCGAACCCTCTTGACATGCAGTGTTCTTCCCTCTGCTGCCGGCGCCCCGTCCCTGATAGGCCCGGTGGCTCGCTCTTGGTAGGAAGGCTCGCTGGTTGGCTGGCGGGTTGACTGTTGGGCTGGATGGTTGGAGGGATGGCTGGGTTGGTGACTGGCTGACCCTCTGCGCCCCCGAGCTCGCGACTGGCGAGGAGGAGGAGGAGGAGCGAGGAGGAGGAGCGAGGAGGAGGAGCGACGAGGAGGAGGAGGAGGAGGAGGAGCGAGCGACGAGGAGGAGGAGGAGGAGGAGCGAGGAGGAGGAGGAGGAGGAGCGAGGAGGAGGAGCGACGAGGAGGAGGAGCGAGCGAGCGAGCGAAGAGGAGCACCCGTCTGCACCGACACCCGCCTCGGGACCCCCGAGTATAACCCCCGAGAGGCCGCAGGCTGGCCCTTCCCCGCGAGAGCAGCTGGGGCTCGAGAGCTCATTCTGGGCGAGGGCTGCCAGAGCCGTGGCTGCCAAACACGGCCCTCCCGGAAGAAAAAAAACAAGACTTCCCGGAAGGAGGGTGCGGCACGCGAAGCAATCGACGGGCTTCTTCCCGGAAAGGCGAAGACAACTTCCCGGAGGTCGATTGTAGCAGCCACGGGTTTAGCAGCCCTTGCGCGGCTTCCCTTCCGAGGGGCGCTGGTGGACGTGGCGCGATGTTTTTCCACTGCAAGCGCTCACCAACTTCAGCCCCTGCTCCGATTCGGCACGGCCAAACAAAGATGGCCAAGAAGAATTTGAGATCTGCTCGACTGCTGTGTTGAATCCGCTTCCCAGAATGGGGGCTGTACCAACTCCCATTGAAGCGCGCACGGACACAGGCTCGTATCAATCTCGTATCAGTCTGAGACTCCATCGCAAGAGGCATGTAAAGAGGCATGTGGTGGACGTGGCATGAATTCGTCATCGCTGGCAGACAAGCTGCATCACTTCTTTCTCAGAAGAAGCTCCTCTTTGCTGAACAGCATGCTACCACAACTTGTGCAACACGTGGATGCCGCCACGCGCCGTAAGATAGGTCAAAAGGCGTCGGGGTGAGACCGACAAGGCACTGTACGAGCGAGAAGACGGTTGCGCTTGAAAGCAGGTGATCATTGCGATCACTGTCTCCCCTCCTCCTCAAGCGGGCGGTCCCCGTAGGTCTCGTTCTCCAGACGCAGGGGCGCGTCCAAGTGATCCTCACCATATCATAGGAACAAACATCTGCACATCTGCGGTGGTTCTGTGATTGAGAGCATCGGTAGACCCAGACCCCAGACGCCATCATTTTTTCACGTCGACCCCCAAATGTCTCGACACATTCCTCAGGACCGCTTTTTCGCCCTGAGTCGTCTTTTGACGGTCCCGAGGCCCAGGACGGGCCCCTAGAGGCCGAAAATAGCAAAAAACCTCCCGTCGTGATTTTTCCACAACGCGAGGGAGCCTGGGGAGGAAGAACAAACGGCATGACCATAAACGTCCAGATGCCCAGGCTAACTTCTCGAATCGGCGCTGTCGCTCAGGTGCGCGGAGCGGGCAGCCAGAGCCGGCGCCAGAGGCTCCGCCAAGGGGACTTAGCGCCGATCCAAGGAATCCGCGCGGAGCTCTAACAACTTATCAGCCACCATGCCTCTGGGCACGGAGTGGGCGTGTCCTCAGGCCCTTTGCCTCATCCCTGGAGCCTGTCTTCAGTCCTGAGGAGTTCTCAGGGGCCTGGACCTGGATTCCGAAATCTACTGTTAGGTCGGGCCTGTCCCCCATACAGGGGGATTTTGGACGAAAACTAA
>CAUYUJ010015221.1:261974-266974 GCA_963575745.1 Prorocentrum cordatum
CACACAGACACAGACACAGACACACCACACACACACACACACGGGGGCCCCCCCCCTTGCGGGATCCTGAGGGAAGAGGACCGCCACAGGCAAGCTCCAGGTCGGGCCTGTCCCCCTACACGCGATTGTGAGGCGAAAAGTTCAAAACACTCCAGACATGCTCCCAACATACTCCAAAACTGATCAACAACACACTCTATGAATAATCCGACACCGTCCCCAGACTGTTTTCTGACTCTGTTTGACCCTTCCTCCTGTAGAAGGACAGGCCCGACTTCACCCTCGGGGTGCAACTCCTGCTCCCGCCAGTATCAAGGGGAACTGGGACACACAAATAAATAGACACAAATAAGAAGATTCCCCATATTTTCCCATATTTTCAGGGTTTCTGTCTTCCCCACCACTTCCCATATTTTCCCATATTTTTCTGGGGATCGACGATTAATTGTGTCTGTGTGTTTCTTTTCCTCCCGCCAGTAGTTTTTCCGCCGAACTCCCGCGCCGGCGAGGCCGCCCCCGCCGCGCAATGGCCGCTCCGCCCGCTCCGCCGAGGCAGAGGTGCCGCACCCCCTTCGGCCCCTCGCGGGCGAGGCCCTTCCTGGAGGCCTGGAGCGTCCGGTGGCAGCTCCTGGGGGCCTCCCATACAGTCGGGGCCTTGACCCAAGGAACCCTAAATAAGCAACGAGGCTCCTTTTTCCCATCAGTGAAAGCTTGATTCCCCGTCGAAGACCGAAGGAAAACCTGAGGCAAGCTGTGAAACACTTAAGGAACGCGGAGCCCCTCCCCAACGAGCAGGGTTCCTTCTTCAGGGCCCCGACTGTACCATCTTGTCGGCTCTTGACGCCAGCCGGCGCCACTCGACGCGAGGTCGATGCGAATTCGACACTAGATCGGCGCTAGCTCATCGACCCCCCCCTCCGACGCTAACCGACGCCAGTCGACGCTGAAGACAGACTTGCGAGGGTACACGAGGCTCCCATACCTTGCTACCGAAGGAGCGCCCCACGTGTTGACCGCGATCGTCCTCTCCCGCCGCCCACTTCTCGCGCTCCCTCGGAGCGGCACTCGGGGACCTTCTGACCCGGATCAATCCAGACCCTGGTCTGTCAGGCCTTGCACAATCCTGCAAGATCCTGCACCCCAAACCTGGGCCAATGCGAAGGATCCTACAAGATCCTGCAGGATCCTGCACCCAAGCCCGAGTCATTGCGACCGTGGCCCTGCAGGTTTCTGCCAGATCCGCCGCTCTGGCTGACCCCCGTTGGCCTGAGCATTGTCTTAGGGTGGAGGGCATAGAGTGAAATCCACCTGGGCTTTTGCACCTCGAACAAACAATCAGCCTTATGGTTGGGTGGCTTTCAGGGGTGCATTCTGTGGTGTGTAGCGGCCTGTGTATATGCAGCGCTCTGGATTCTGCTACGACGTCATGATTGCGACCACACGTCATCAAGCGCCGTTGATGGCTCGCAACCGACGGTCTTTCAAACAAGGCTTTGCCGCCCCGCCGACGTCACCGCGGGTTCTTCGTGCCTCGACGAATCCACGCTCAGCGCACCTGCGAATGGCAGGTGGGTGCGAACCCTCTCGACATGCCATTCGATGCCCTTCCCTCTGTTGCCGGCGCCCCGTCCCTGATGGGCCCAGTGGCTCGCTGTTGGTAGGAAGGCTCGCTGGTTGGTTGGCTGGCGGGTTGACTGTTGGGCTGGATGGTTGGATGGATGGCTGGGTTGGTGACTGGCTGACTCTCTCTGCGCCCCCGAGCACGCGACTGGCGCCAGAAAGGTGAACGGGCACGCGACTGGCGCGCGGCAGGTGTATGAGCACCCGACTGGCACCGGACGGGTGAACGAGCACGCGACTGGCGCCCGACAGGTCAATCCAGAATTCTAGAATCGTTTCTTGCGTTCTCGAATTCACTCGGTCGTTCTAGAACTGTTTTGGACGTTCTAGACTTTGTTGCCTTCGCTTTTATGCGGTGTGGTTGTTTTGGTTTTGCGTTATGGGCCTACTTCTGCTGTTCTAGAATTCGCTTTGCGGTTCTAGAAAATCATTTTGCGTTCTAGAACCTGTTTTTTGCTTTTCGGGAACCGCCTCCGACCGTTCGGAAGGAAACGCGCGGGAAAACCCGCGGGGGTTGGGATTCGGGGGCCCATCGCGGGGCGGCTGGGGTGGCTCCGATTGGAGCCCCGAGCGGGCTTCGGAGGAAAATATGAGCACGTTTGCAGAGCCGCCGTACTCCAGGTTGGTGACGTGGGGGCCAGGGGCCTGGATTTAGAGAGGGCGATTCCAATTGAGGTGCTGGCGACGGCGTGGGCGTGGTCAAGGGCCGAGCGCACGCGGATCCCAGAAAATGATGCGTTGGCCCCCTGCTGCCATTAACGATTCGCGCGGGCGGGCGGATGATGATGGGGGGGGTGGAGGGGGACGGGGGGGGAGAAAGAGGCAGAGAAGGGGAAATACGAGCCTTGGAGGAGGAGGTGCAGGAGGAGGCGGAGGCAAGGATGGGGGCGGAGGCGGAAGCGGGGGCGCAGGAGGCGGAGAGAGGGAACGGACAGGGGGAGAGCTCCCCATTCTGGACCTCTTCTTGTAAGTGACAAGCATTTCCCTATCCGCGAGGGGGAGGGAAGTTGACGGGTGGCGATGTGTTGGGCGAGGGGGCACTGCAGATTTCACCCTGTGCCCTCCACCCCAAAGAACATGCTCGGCCTGCACCGGCCCCCGTCGAAAGAGGCCCCCGAGGCGCGAGCCGGCCGAGGCGGGCCGCCCCCGGAGAGGCCGCCGCGCAGCGGGCCTCGTTCTCGCAGAGGGCGAAGCGGACCTGCAGCTTGCCCTGCTTGTAGTCCGCCCGGGACCAGACGTCCTCTCCTCCTCCTCCTCCTCCTCCTCCTCCTCCTCCTCCTCCTCCTCCGGGGCTCACAGGCCAGGACGGATGCCATGGTGCAGTCGGACTCGACTGGACAGGACACGCGAGAGGGCACAAGACCCTTCCGAGGGCCACATCGCCGCAGGAATGTAGGATTGGACAGGACACGCGAGAGGGCACAAGACCCTTCCGAGGGCCACATCGCCGCAGGAGTGCAGGAGGCATGGGCCGCGAGGCACAGGACACAAGGGTACCCTTGCTCTGGCAGGGTCGAACTACTAGTCTGGGCCGACTGTACTCGGGGGCGCGCAAACATGGATTAGCGATCCATGGATTTGGCGCGCGGTCGCCAAATCCATGGATCGGGGGAGGTGCCCTCCCCAAGATGCGGGCTGGCGCCGCCTCGCTCGGAAGCAGACACCCGCGAGTTCCCCTGGAAACGGGACCCGTCGCTAATCCACGCCCCCTTGATTCATGTTTGCGATCGCCTGAGATACGGTTGGCTCGGGATTCGATCCAGAAGTCATTCATGACCATTCCCCCCTGGGACGGGGGCGATGTCATGTTGCGACTGTCTCAGGATACGCTCCAGGAGTTCTTGAGAGCTGGCGGCTCTCGTGTCTGCAACTTACGCGGGACACTGGGACGACTTGAAGATACTGGAATCGCTGAAACGTATCATTCTCATGACACCTTGCTCCTCGGACCATCCCGTTATCCTGACTTGCAGTCCGATGCCCGCCGTCCTTTCTTGATCAGTGGCAAGGCTGAACTACTCTTGGGCTGAGCTGGGACGATCGTGGGACCCTGTTCGGCCGTCTAGGCGTTTTTTTTTTGGGGGGGTCCTATCGGGGACACCTGCGTTGTCCTCTCAGGTATCGCTAGACCCATTTGGCGACTTCTGATGCTGGTTCCGCCTGCTGCCTGCAGGGCTCGCTGTGCCTTGGTTCCCGATTTCTCTTGCATCCTGGAACATGCGCGGTGAGCCACAAACGGCTGGTCAGGTTCTTCGTTACTCGACTCGTCCTTGTACTCCGTGGCTCCCGGGTCACGAAGGTACCGAGCTTAGTACCCCTCCCATTCCTCCCCCTGCTGGGCTCCCCTCTCTTCCTTCACATCTCCCCCACTGTTCTCTGAACTGCTTGGTGCCACTGCTGCTCGTGTGACATTGGTTGTCGCTCAGCTTGCCGTCATCCTGCCCAGCACCTACGACCTCCTCCCTAATTCACCTCCTGACTTGCCTGGTCTTCTCCCTTGATGGATGGTTTGTCACCTAGCTCCTCCTGGCTTCTACCGTGGCCTCGAGCCCAGCAGCTTGCGTGAATTTGATGTGTTGTTCCTGGCTTGCAACATGTTCTCTGGACTTCTTCCTTGCTGGCCACCTGGCGTGTCTTCTTGCCCGGCCTCTGACTTGACTGCTAGCTTGTGCGACAGCTCTGCCTCATTGTGCATACTGTGTTGATTTCTAGCCTGGCTCCTGATTCTGCCCTGCTTTGCTGCTGGCTTTCCCTCAAGCAAACCTTCCAGTCCGCTGTTGGCCCCACGACCTTCCTCAACCCTCCTGCCGCCGCCCCTTCTTCTGCCCCTTGTCCCCCTGCTGTTGTTGCTTTGTCCCCCTTCTACTCCTGCACCCACTTCGCCTCAACCACCTCGTCCCGTATCATCCCGTTACACCCATCACTCCCCCCTTCATCAATCCACCCCGTCCCCCAAGTACCCCCGCTGCCTCACCTGATCCTGACGTTCGCTCGCGCATGCTGGTGAATGCCTGCCGTCTGAGCGCCAACACCGCGAGCAAGAACTTCACGCCTGGGAAACGAGCTTCTCATGCTGGCTAGCCTCTTCTTCGGTATCCTCAAACTTGGTTGGATCTCTCACTGCGTGTCAGATGCTGGTTATCCTCGTGATCGAGATCCAAAAGCACGAATTCGGTTGGATGTTCCCCTACCTTCTAGTACGGGTGGCCACAAGCGTGTAAAGAGGTCAGCTCTAGGCTCTAGGCGACGAGTTGAGGATGTGAACTAAACTAGATAAGCGCGTTCCACTACTTGCAAAATGACTACTCGCAAATGGCCTGGATCCGCCGCGGGGGATTTACGATACACTACGCCGAGGCAACAAACTATGTTTCGGGCGT
>CAUYUJ010015221.1:271974-279474 GCA_963575745.1 Prorocentrum cordatum
ACGGCCCCAAGAGCGCCCCAAGACGGCCCAAGAGGCCTCCAAGACGCCCAACATGGCCTCCAAGACGGCCCTGAAGCGCCCCAAGAGGGCCCCAAGACGGCCCAGAGAGGCCCCCAAGACGGCTCCAGACGGCGTCAGACGGACCAGGAACGCCCTAAGACGGCCAAAGAGACCCCCAGGAAGCCCCCAAAGGCCCCCAAGAGGCCCAAGGAGGCCCCCAAGATGCCTCCAAGAGGCCTCGAAGAGGCCCCCAAGAAGCCCCCAACAGACCCCAAGGGTGCCCCAAGAGACTCCTAACAACCCTCATCCTCCTACTCTATTTCTTCCTCTTCCTCTTCCTGTTCATAATCATTCTCTCCCATGTGTTCCCCGAAAGCTTTCCAAACCGACTCGGGGAACTCATGGTCCGATAGCTTGGCCAAGCTCTAGTCCAACTTTCGGCCACATCGGCGTTTCCAAAAAGGCAGGGGGCGGCGGTGATTCGCCGTAGGCGTCTTCGATCCGCCGCCCCCTTTGCTTCAGCAAAGGGGTGTCCGGCGTGCCAAACCCTATCGGTTTTGGTTTTGGTTCTTTTTCCAAAAGAACTCTCCCAGTGGGTTGCGGCCCGTCCCGCCGGGGTCCTGGGATTTTTTCCATGGACCCCACTTCCCCAATTTTCTGCCCAAGACGGCTCCAAGATGGCCTCCAAGATGGCCAAGACGGCCCAAGATGGCCTCCAAGATGGCCTCCAAGTCCGCCCAAGATGGTCCAAGGCGGCCTCCAAGACGGCCCAAGAGAGTCCAAGAGGGCCCCAGACGGGCCAAGAGGCCCCCGAGAGGCCTCCCAGACGGCCCAAGAGGCCTCCAAGAGTTCCTCCAGGAGGGCCCGTAGAGGCCAAAATCATTGATTTCCCTTCGGTCTTTGAAGGATTCTGGAATGTGCTTCTTTTCGGCATTCCGACGGCTCCAGACGGCCCAAGAGGCCCCCAAGATCGCCCAAGAGGCCCCCAAGAGGGCCCCATGACGGCCCAAGTGGCCTCCAAGATGGCCCCAAGAGGGCCTCAAGACGGCCCAAGAGGCCTCCAACACGCCAAAGATGGCCTCCAACACGCCCAAGACGGCCTCCAAGACGGCCCCGAAGCGTCCCAAGAGGGTCCCCCGTTGGCTCAGAAAGGCCCCCGAGGAGACGGCTCCCGACGGCGTCAGACGTGCCAGGAACCCACCAAGATGGCCGAAGTTGGCTCGAAGCTGGCCCAAAAGGGCCCAAAAGGGCCCAAGAGGCACCCAAGAGGGCCTCCAGGAAGGCCAGAAGAGGCGAAACAGCATTGATTTTCCTTAGGTTTTTGACGGATTTGACATTTCCTTCTTTTCGGCCTTCCGACGGCCCGAGACGGCCCAAGAGCCCCCAAAGATCGCCGAAAGATCGCCCAAGAGGCCTTCAAGACGGCCAAGATGACCTTCAAGATGCCCACGTGTTCCCCGAAGGCTTTTCAAACCGATTCGGGGAACACATGGTCCGATGGCTTGGCAGGTCCGGCCTCAACGTTCGGCCACATAGGCGCTTCCACAAAGGCAGGGGGCGGCGGTGATTCGCCGTAGGCGTCTTCGGTCCGCCGCCCCCAGTGGTCTTGCCACAGGGGGGCCTGGCGTGCTAGATTTCAAGTGGCTTTGGAACTCCCCCTGGGGATTCGACCGGTGCCCCTGGCCACGCATGGCCCGCGTTGGTCTTCCCGCGCAAAGCGGACTCCGGAGGCCGGGGGCGGCCAAGAGGGGGGCGTCCAAGAGGGGGGGGGGGTGCAAATCATGATCGGCAGCATGTGCGCGGCCCAAGGGGGGGGGGGGCCAGGGACGTAATGAAGCAAGATGAGGCGCCATGAAATCTGGGGAAATATCACGGCCCGCGCCATGAGATCCCCCCCCCCCTAGTCATCACCTCCCTCTTTGCCTTCCCCGAAGAGGACCTCCAAGACGGCCAAGGTGATCCAAGGTGGCCTCCGCATTCGGCCAAGATGGTCCAAGATGATCTCTAAGACGGGCCACGAAGGTCCAAGATGCTTCCACCGCCCAAGGAGTCACCCAGACGGCCTCACGCTGGCCTCAAAATGGTCCACGACGCTCCGAGACGCCCATCAGAAGCCTCCAAGACGGCCCACGAGGCCCGATGATGTCGAAATCACATATACATATATATATATATATATATATATGTAACAGATAGATAGATAGACAGACAGATATATATAGTTAGATAGAAAGATATATATAGATATATAGATATATAGATATATATATATATATATATATATACAGATAGATAGATAGATAGATATATAGATAGATAGATAGGTAGATAGATAGATATATAGATATATATATATATATATATTGATAGATAGATATGTATATATATATATATAGAGATAGATAGATATATATATATATAGATAGATAGATAGATAGATAGATAGATAGATAGATATATATATAGATATACAGATAGATAGATAGCTAGATAGATCGAGATATATATATATATATAGATATAGATAGATAGATAGATAGATAGATAGATAGATAGATAGATAGATATAGAGATAGATAGATAGATAGATAAATAGATAGATATGTTCCGATTCATATATTTTCATCGGGCCGGGGACCCCGGAAAAAGCCTCCCCCCACCCCACGAATTCGGCCCACCCTGGGCCTCTCGGGCATCGCTCCAGACGACCCGGGAGAGCCCCACGAGAGCTCCAAGACGGCCCCAGAGGGCTCCAAGCGTTCCGGCGCGCTCCCGAAACGACCCCAGAGAGCCCCAAGACGGTCAACGACGACCCCAAAGAAGCCGTCGTACCTCCAAAGATCGCTCCAAAACATCCCAGGAGGCCTCCAAGGCCCCAAGAGGCAACATTCATTGATTTTTTCTTTGGGTTTTTGGTGCATTTTTGGGTTCTCCTCTTTTTGGCTTCCCGACGCTCTAGGACGGCGGTCTTCTCGGCGTCCGAGCCGCCTGGGAGACTCGAAAATCACCCTACAACCATCCGACAAGGCTTCCAGGCACCCCAAGACGGCACAACAAGGTTCCAAGATGGCCTAAAAGAGCCCCATGACGGCCCAAGATGGCCCCAAGAAACCCTCCGAAGCATTCCAAATCGTGACCCGGTCGTTCAGGGAGACCGCGGTTGGAGGCAGGGTGGCCCGAGGAAGCCCCCAGATGATTCCAAAAGACGCCCAGGAGGCCTCCAGAAGACCTCAGAAAAGCCAGAACAACTTGTGTGATGCCACCAGAGGCTCTCCGAGGAAGAGCCTACGCAAAAAGAGCTGAGGAGGATGGGGAGAACACGCAGGGTACGGCGAGAAAAAAGAAAAAAGAAGCATGAAGGAAGGGTAACGAATCACATTCTTACAACGTCGATGCCAACTCAAGTGTCGCTAATTTGACGGCTTGACCTTCCTGCCATTCCGCCTGTGTACCAAACTTCAAGGACCAAGGTGCATGGCGTGAAGCGCCAATGCAATCGTGTATACGTGTGTGTATATATATATATATATATGTGTGCGTACATGTATATGTGTGTGCTTGTTTGTTTGGGCGGATTCTGCCGTTTGCATATTGAATCAACTCCGACGGTCCAAGACGGCCCAGGAGGCCCCTACGATCGTCCCCATATCGCCCAAGAGGCCTTTACGATGGTCCCATGACGGCCTGAGAGGCCCCCAAGACGGCCCCCAAGACGACCCAAGAGGCATCCAAGACGCCCAAGATGGTCTCCAATACGGCCCAGGCGCGCCCCAAGGAGCCCCACGTCGGTTCGGAGAGGCCCCCAAGACGCCTCAAAACGGCGTCAGGCGGGCCAGGAACGCCGGGGAGTCTCCAGAGGCCCCCAAAGAGGCCCAAGGAAACCCTCCCACGAGAACTCCAAGAGGCCCCAAGGAAACTCCGAGGAAGACATACGAGTGCCCCAGGAGGCCTCCTCCTCCTCCTCCTCCTCATTATTCCTCTCTCATCCTCTCATCCGCTTTCAAAAAACAGGGGCGACGGTGATTCGCCGTAGGCGTCTTCGATCCGCTGCCCCCTACTGCATGGTTTTGCCACAGGGGTATCCGGCGTCCGAAAAGTCTGGCAGGTCCTTGGTTCTTCTCTGAGGAAATCTCCGTGGGGTCTCGACCCAGCTCGCCAGCCACCTGGAAAGCTTCCAAATTTCGGCTCATTGGCTCCAAGATGGCCGAGATGATCCAAGAAGGCCTCCCAAATGCTTCCCAAACTGCCAATATGGCCCCAAGAGAGCCCAAGACGGCCTCCAAGATGGTCCCAAGATGCCTCCAAGACCGCCAAGATGATCCAAGAGAACCCAAGGCGGCCCAAGAAGCGCCCAAAAGGCCCCCCAAGCGGTCCAAGACGCCTCCAAGAGGTCTTCCAGGAAGGCCCCGAGAGGCCAATATTATTGATGTTCTTCCGGTGTGTTTGGGATTTGGGCAGTTGCTTTCCAACGGCCTTCCGACGGCCCCAAATATGACCCCAAGATTGCCCGAGAGGCCCCCAAGATGACCCCAAGACAGCCGAAGAGGCTCCTAAGACGACCCCCACAGGGCCCCAAGACGGACCAAAAGGCGTCGACAACGCCCAATATGGCTTCCCAGACGACCCTGAACCGCCCCAATCGGGTCGGGCAAAAGGGGGGGATAGCAAAGGGGGGGTTTGAGAATCAGCTCACGTAGCTGATTTTCCCGGCGCCTCCCAGCGCCGGAGGCGGCTATGTATCGAGGAATGGGCCCCTCGGTGGGGCCGAAACCAGCTGCATGCAGCAAATTTCGTAACCCCCCCGTTTCCCAATCCCCCCCTTTCGCCCGGCCCGACCCAAGTTGGCCCCAAGACGGCCCCCCAAGACGGCCTCCGACGCAGTCAGGGGGGCCAGGAACGCTGCAAGACGCCAACAGAGCCCCAGAGAAGCCCCCGGAGGCCCCGAGCGGCCGGAGGAGGCCCCCAAGAAATCGCCACGAGGCCCCCAGGACGCTCCGAGGAGTCCCCCAGAATGACCAAGCTCCCAAGAGGTCTCCTCATCCTTCTCGTCATTCTCCTCCTTCCTCGCTCTCCTCACCCTCACTTCCTCTCCCACAGAATGACCAAGCTCCCAAGAGGTCTCCTCATCCTTCTCGTCATTTTCCTCCTTCCTCGCTCTCCTCATCCTCACTTCCTCTCCCACAGAGCTTCCACAGCGGCTAGGGGAACGCATGGCCCAACAGCGTGGCAAAACTTTGCCCAAACGTTTTGCCACATAGGCGTATCCTGAAAGGCAGGGGGCGGCGAGGATTCGCCGTAGGCGTCTTTGATAATAACAGCAATGCAAAGAAGCAGATGGATCGAGGATCGAGGCTTCGAGGCGTCTCTGGCCCCAGCTGGGCCTCTCGGGGAGGAGGAATAGTGGACCGACGGCCGGAGGAGTAAGGGGAGGACTTGTTGTGAGGGCGTGTTGTTGTATCTCAGCTGGTCGGCGAAAGCAGGCTTACTTGCACACACGACGATAACGAACAAAAATAATAAGAAGAACAAGCAGAAACAACATAAGACAACAGTAACAACCCTTCCCGTGTGGTTAACCATCGTTAACATCAGCACCACCAGGTCCTGGGTGAGGGCATTGAATAAGGAACCATTGTATCAGGGCTCCAGGGTCTGGAAGCTGGTCTGGTCTTGGCCACGGATATTACTGCAGCATTCATCGGACAAGGGATTCTTCAGGGTCTGAAACTTCCTGGACACATTTCTCAACGAACGCCCCCCCCCCCCCCCGTATGATGGATGAGGAAGAGGAAGGCTGATAATGGATGGCGAGTGGTCTTCCTGCAGGGGGGTGGGCTGACTGACTGACTGACTGACTGACTGGCTGACAGTCTAACCGACAACCGGCTGGCAGGGCGCATGGCATAGAGGACGTACGATGGATGAGGAAGAGGAGGCTCGACGATGGATGGTCACTTCTTGTCCTGCAGGAGGTAGACTGGCTGACTGCAGGGGGGAGGGGGACTGACAGCCTGACAGCCTGATTGAACATATACGTCCGCTTATCAGGCACGGGCGCGAGCAAGAGAAAACAATCTTCCAGCGAAACACACGCAGGGCTTCAGTCGAGCTTAGGCGGCCGTTGCGGAGGAGAGAGAGGGCAAATCTGTGAAGAAGACGTAGCGTGGGCACAGAGAACAGGAACTCACGGGTGTCGTCGCGACACCAGTACTTGTATCAGACGACCAGGTGTCGCATCGGCGACATTCGATGAGGGCGGGATCGTACGAATGGCCTCCTGGCCTCTTGAGCATGGCCCGCGCAGCCTCTGAGTGCACCCCGCTCCCACGGCGCGCGCGAGAGCACGCTTCGTCATCGCACGGCTCGGTGACCTCCGAGGCCGCGGCCGCCCGAGGCGTCCTCGGAGAACGACCCCGATCCCCAGACCGTGCGGCCAACCCGAATCCCCACGGACTCGCCACCCGGTGTGGCCACCGCGCCGTCTGGGGGCCCCCGACCCCCCCGACTCGGGCCTCTGGCGGCCGTTCGGGAGGATCCGGGCAACCCCGGGACGCTCTCGGCGAGGCGTGTCTGCTGGTATGCAGCCCGAGGCTGGGAAACCTCCAGGAGCCGAAGGCACCCTTCGAAATCGTCCGACCTCGAGCCTCTGGTCTCCCTCGCTGGAGCCCAGCTGCCACTCGACCCACTCGGCTCCAGGGCGCTCGGTTGAGGACATCGACGTCGGCGGCGTCGTTGTCGTCGGCATCGTCGTCGTCATTGTCGTCGTCGTCGGCGTCGTCGGCCTCGGCGACGTCGTCGTCGGACGTCGTCGTCATCGAACGTCGTCGTCGTCATCGGACGACGTCGTCGTCGTCGTCGTCGTCGTCGTCGACGACGTCGTCGTCGTCGTCGTCGTCGTCGTCGTCGGCGTCGTCGTCGTCGGACGTCGTCGGCGTCGGCGTCGGCGTCGGCGTCGGCGTCGGCATCGGCGTCGTCGTCGGCGGCGCGGGGTCCGGGTGCCACGTGGCCGCAGCGCTGGCTGCGCGCTGCTGCGAGGCGCCGTCGGTGCCCTCGCGGGCGGGGGCGCCGCGGGGGCGCCGCGGAGGCGAGGCGGGGCGAGCGCCGACGGCGTTCCGCGCCTTGCGCGGGGAGCGCCCCCCGAAGAGGACGGCGGCGGGGCCGTCGCCCGTCAGAGGCCGTCAGCCCATCTTGTTCTCGGCCCGTGCCGGTGGGCCTGTCTTCCGCCACCACCACCACCACAAGCTGGAGGGGGGAAGGAGGTGGAGGACGAGGAGGGGGAGGACGAGGAGGAGGAGGAGAAGGAGGAGGAGGAGGAGGAGGAGGAGGAGGAGGAGGAGGAGGACCTCCTCCCCCTCCAACTTATGGTGGTGGTGGTGGAAAACAGGCCCATTACGTGCGGTCTTCTCTTAGCCCCTTGGCAGATTTCCGGATCCCACACTGCCTGTATGTAGCTCCACTTGTCCGGGCTGTCGTTGGTGACCTTGTGAGCCTATTCTTCTT
>CAUYUJ010015221.1:281974-314474 GCA_963575745.1 Prorocentrum cordatum
GAGGCAGTTCCCTCAGAAGCAATGGTACGTTGTAGGGGCCTGTGAACAAGGAGCTTGCACGGAGCGTTCACTGCAACATTGTTGATGCCCCTTTGGTTCACACCGGTCATCCTCATCCTCTTCCTCAGCCATCTCCTTATTAGTGCTACATTCCTCCTTATTGCCACCGCCTCCTCCTGCTCCTCCTCCTCCTCCTCCTCCTCCTCCTCCTCCTCTTCCTCCTCCTCCTCCTCCTCCTCCCCTCTCCTCCACCGTCCTCTTGCTTTACTCCTCCTTATTGCCCTCCTCCTCCTTATTGCCCCCTCCCCTCCTCCTCCTCCTCCTCCTCCTCCTCCTCCTCTCTCCTCCCTTCCTCCTCCTCCTCCTCCTCGCCTCCTCCTCCTCCTCTCCTCCTCATAACCGCTCGCGCTTTCACCAATTCCAATTCCGATTCCCCCTTCTCCTCCTCCTCTCCTCCTCCTCCTCCTCCCCTCCTCCTCCTCCTCCTCCTCCTCCTCCCCTGCTCCTCCCTCCTCCTCCTCCTCTCTCCTCCTCCTCCTCCTCCTCCTCCTCCTCCTCCTCCTCCTCCTCCTCCTCCCCCACCTCCCCCTCGAGCGTCGGAGGCGCTGTCTGACGAGCGCCCTGCGAGCCTGGCCCTTGCGCCCGGACCTTTGGCGAGACCCTCCTCCTCCCCTCCTCCTCCTCCCTCCTCTCCTCCTCCTCCTCCTCTGACCCTCCTGACTCTCCTCCCTCCCTCCTCCTCCTCCTCCTCCTCCTCCTCCCTCCTCCTCCTCTCCTCCTCCTCCTCCTCTCCTCTCCTCCTCGTCTGCCTCCTCTCTGCCTCCTCTCCCCCTCCTCCTCCTCCTCCTCCTCCTCCTCCTCCTCCTCCCCTTTTCATCCTTATCATCCTGCTCCTCCTCCTCTCTCCTCCTCCTCCTCCTCCTCCTCCTCCTCCTGCGTCTCTGGTTCCCCCCTTGGCCTCCCGCCCCTCGGCCTTCTCATGCCCCCCCCGTCCCCCGTCATTGTGCTGGAACGCAGCCAGCGGGGATTCTGGGAAACTCCCCAGCAATCCCACCAATGTTGCTCCATGATTGCCGCGTCCTCGAGTGCTACACGATAGTGATACACTCCACAAGCCCTCTACTTCCACCAACCGGGTGAAGGCGCCCTCAAGCCATATAACTTCAAGCACCTCCTCCGTTATTCCTCCTCCTCCTCTTCTTCCTCCGCCTCCTCCGCCTCCTCCTCCTCCTCCTCCTCCTGTCCCTCCTCCCCCTCGCTCCCCTGCTCCTTTGGTAAGACTTCGGGGTATGACCCGCCCCCAGATAGTCCAAGCTGGCCTCAACAGGCACGCCGAGTCGCCCAGGGCAATCTCCACACACTGGCGCCGCCTCCGGCGGCCTCCCTGGGCCTACTCGAGGGGGTTGTTGCGGTTGCGGCCAGAGAGAAACGCCTGGGGCGCTGTCTTTTCGCAGCCCGAAGCCTCCCCCTCCTCCTCCCTCGCCTCCTCCTCGAAGGGAAGGGCCTTCCGGCCGCCCAAAACCGACATCGGCGTGGCGCCGCTCGCCTGCACCTGGGCGCGCTGGGCGGCAGTCGTCGATGTCGTCCTCCTCCTCCTCCTCCTCCTCCTCCTCCTCCTCCTCCTCCTCTCCTCTCCCTCCTCCCACCTCCCCCTCCTCCCTCCTCCTCTCCTCCTCCTCCTCCTCCTCCTCCTCCTCCTCCTCCTCCTCCTCCTCCTCCTCCCTCCCTCCCACCCACTTCTCTCATCCTCCTCCTCCGCCTCCGCCTCTGCCTCCTCCTCCTCCTCCTCCTCCTCCTGCTGCTGCTCCTCCTGCTCCTCTCCCTCCTCTCTTCTTCACCTCCACTCTCCTCCTCCTCCTCCTCCTCCTCCTCCTTCTCCTCCTCCTCCTTCTCCTCCTCCTCGTCCTCCCTCCTCTGCTGCTCTCCCTCCTCTTCCTCCTCCTCCTCCGCTTCTTCCTCTTCCTCCTCCTCCTCCTCCTCCTCTCCCTGCCTGCTTCTCCTCACGCTCCGCCCCCCTCCTGATCTTCATCCTTCTCCTCCTCCTCCTCCTCCTCCTCCTCCTCCTCCTCCGCCTCCTCCTCCTCCTCACACCTCCGCCTCCTTGTCCCCCGTCCTACTTCTACTGTCTGCTCGTCTCCCTCGTCCCTTTTTGTCTCCCTCCTCCTTCTCCTCCTTTTCCTCCTCGTCCTCATCCTCCTCCTTGGGTTCTTGGCGCACGTCGTCCCGCTGACGCAACACCGGGTACAACAATAGGGATGAACTTCGCACGGCGCTTAAGAGGTCTTCTCACGAACAAGCTCGCAAGATTTCCCGGGGGAGTTGTGGGAAGACGGGTTCACCTCCGCTGTCAGAAGGCTGAAATGTGTGCTGGCTGCCTCGTTCCAACCCTCAATACAGGCTTCGGCTAGGAACGTCACCCGCTGAGTGCCGAGCGCCCCACAAGCGTAACACCAGGCCAGTCCCCCTCCTCCGCACCAGGACGGCGCGTGTGATGGGCCAGGTTGGCAGGCCTGGGCGGGCCAGTACAAGGAAGCGCAGAGATCGCTTCTCGCGATCAATCTCGAGATCGATATGACGCAGGCGGATCTTTTTCCCACCTTAGCAATATAGTTCTGGAAGTCGGCAAGGGGTGTGGCATAAAAGGGGTTGTGGTGCAAATCGTAGGAGTGCAAATGCTATCTACGATAGAGAGCATCGCCAGATCCACATCTTCCCCAACATTAGAACCACAACCCTTTGCACCACACCCATTTTCCTACCTCCAGGACGCTGGCCCTGGGGCTCTGGCCAACATTCGAGCCCAGCGGGAGGTTTGAGCCGCCTGGTCCTGAGCTTGTCCGCCTCTCGGAGAATCCTGGGCAGGGCGACGCCGATCAAAGACACCACAAGGGCGAAGAGAAACATATTGCGCCTTGAGCTCGCCAATCAGGGCTTGGGGCACATGGTGCAGTCGAGCACCTACTTTGGCTAAACGGTCGGCCTGGCGGTTGCCTCTCCAGGTCCACCTGGCGCAGCCCTGGGTGCTAGCAGTTGCCGAAGACTAGTGGTTTCGAATTTTCTCGACCGTGACTTGAGCAGAGAGGCCCTGGAACTTGGCAAACTTCTGCCTACAAGGATGAGAGAACGCCAGCACGCCTAGAAGGTGGTGGGGTCTTGGCCCCATGTGTCGGCCACCATCGTACATTCACACGCGACCGTCACAGGCCCCTTCCCTAGGTTACCACCAAACATGAGGAGAGCAACGAGATCTGAACAACCAGCCTGCTTGACGGGGTGGGGCAAGGCAGCATATACAGGGAGCCATCAAAATCCGCGCAGCGGTCCGCTTGAACCACCGCCCAACCAACACACTCGAACACAATGCCGTCTCCAGGATGGAGAACTTATCCGTCGATGGTGACATTGCCAGAACAAACAAAAAACCTGAGGGGGGAACACATGCCAAGCTTGAGACGCTTGGTGACGGGAGGGAGGGGCTCGGCAGCCAGGATGGGCACAAGACAACAGGTGGTCCCCAGGTCGTACGGCGAGACCGTCTCGCAATTCTCGCTGGCTTCAGGATCGTCCAACTCCCTTCTCGTCATCCTCCCTCCTCCTGCTCCTCCTCCTCCTCCTCATCATCATCCTCCTCGATCCTCCTTCTCCTCCTCTTCCTCCTCCTCCTTTTCCTCCTCCCTCTCCTCCCTCTCCGTACCCTCATCCACGCCTCCTCCTCCTCCTCCTCCTCCTCCTCCTCCTCCATCTCCTCCTCCTCCATCTCCTCCTCCTCCTCCTCCTCCTCCTCCTCCTCCTCCTCGTCCTCCTCCTCCTCCTCCTCGTCCTCTTCTTCCTCCTCTTCCTCCACCTCCTCCACACTCTCCCATCCTCCGTCTCCTCTTCCTCATCTCTTCCTCCCTCCCTCCCACCTCCAACCCTCTGCCCCTCCTCCTTCCTCCCCCTCTCTCGTCATACCCCTTCTTCTTCTCGCCCTCCTCCTGCTCCTCGCTCCTCCTCCTCCCCCTCCTCCTCCTCGTCCTCCTCGTCCTCGTCCTTGTCCTCTTCCTCCTCCTTGTCCTCCTCCTCCTCCTCTCCTCCTCCTTGTCCTCGTCCTCGTCTCCTCCTCTACCTCCTCCTCCTTTGTCTCTCCTTCCTCCTCCTTCCTCCTCCTCCTCCTGCTGCTGCTGCTGCTCTCCCCCCTCGCCCATCCTCCTCCTCTTCCCTCCTCCTGCTGCTCTCCCTCCTTCTCCTCCTCATCCATCCCTTCCTCTTCCTTCTCCTCCTCCTCCTCCTCCTCCTCGTCCTCGTCCTCGTCCTCGTCCGTCCCCGTCCTCGTCCTCGTCGTCGTTGTCGTCCTCGTACTCGTCGTCGTCGTCGTCCTCCTCCTCCTCCTCCTCCTCTTCTCGTCCTCCTCCTCCCCTCCTCCTCCTCCTGCTCCTCCTCCTCCTCCTCCTCATCCTCCTCCTCCTCCTCATCCTCCTCCTCTTCCTCCTCCTCCTCCTCCTCCTCCTCCTCCTCCTCCTCCTCCTCCTCCTCCTCCTCCTCCTCCTCCTCCTCCTCCTCCTCCCCCTCCCTCTCCTCCTTTGCCTCCTTCGCCTCCTCCTCCTCCTCCTTCTCCTAGTCGTCGTCCTCCTTCTCCCCCTCATGATCCTCCTCCTGCTCCTCCTTGTCCTCCTCCTCCTCCTTCTCCTCTTCCTTCTTCCTCCTCCTCCTCCTCCTTCCTCCTCCCTTTTTCCTCCGTCTTGCGCTACGCTGACACGCGCCGGCGTGTTTTGGATGACGGCTCGCTCCGAAGCGCGGTGAGCCAGATCGGGCGGAGCGACACGCTAAGCTAAAGTTCCTGACCGCACTCCCTCGACCTCTCGAGGGCTGCGTTCTGATCAGAAGCTCGAGCATCCAATCGTGGCGACGAGGGCCTCCCAGGAGGCCCGAATAACAGTAAAAAAGAAAACCGTGTAGCGGCATCGGTGACTCGGTCGCATCTAAATTTCGATCGCGCCGAGCCTCCTTTGCTCTTCCTGCTGCTACTGTTCCGTGGGCCCAGCGGCAGCGGCACTGGGAAGACAGCCTAACCGTTGCGTGCTGCTCAAATTCCCGCGCCTTCCGTGTCCTCGTCCTTGTCGCGGCGTGCTGTCCGGCCGCTCGGTGGCCTCGCCGCTGGCCCGCCCACCGCTCTCCGCCCAGGGGCCGCCCTCGCAGCTGCTGCAGCGCAGGCGCACTTGCCCCTGGCCGCCGCCTGTTCCCGCGCCGCCGCCTCCGCCCGCCTGGCGCCCCGGTGCTCCGCGACGCCGCCCCGCGGCAGCTGCCAAGGGCTGCCCTTCCGCCCAGCCGCCCCCCGCGCGCTCGCCGCGGCAGCCCCGCTGCGTGGGAGTGCCCCCGCGCCCGGCCGGCCCCCTCCGCGGCCGCCCCCCTCGCCTTCCTCCCTCCCTCTTGCATGCGGGCTAATTCACGACGTCGTGTCCCGGTCTCGCACATGACGCGCGTGCAGATTGCCTCTGCCGCGCTGCGACGCGAAAGTCCTCGTCCGTGTCTCTGTTCTCGTCCCCCCATACGCTAGGATGTCATTGCGCATCTCCACGCCAGATGACAGGCTTGTCAAAAACACGAGGGAGTACGACACTCCTCCTCCTCCTCCTCCTCCTCCTCCTCCGCCTCCTCCTCCTCCTCCTCCTCCTCCTCCTCCTCCTCCTCCTCCTCCTCCTCCTCCTCCCCCTCCTCCCCCTACTCCTGTTCATCCTCCTCCCTGCGTCCTTGCTGCTCCTCGCCCTCATCGGGCGGGGCCTGCGCGGGGTTGACGCCCTTCTGCCTGTCCAGGCCGCTGGGGCTCGGCGGGACCTCGGCGGGGGCAAGGGCAGAGGAGGAGGAGGAGGAGGAGGAGGAGGAAGAGGACCAGTGCAAACGAAAGACTCATCAACGATGCTGCAATAAACCCTCCCTCGAATTTTCATCTTCGCAAGTCCCTACAACAATTTATTTCCAGGGGGGGAATGCCCCGTTGGAAGACATCCGTGTGAGAATCCTGAACCGTGCCAAAACACCATCCCTGGGACTTCACCGCCTAGAATCTACGTTACTCTTGCGTCCTATCAATCCTGAGTCGTGCCGGAACGCCACTCCTGGGATTCCAAGACCCCGAATCAGCGTGACAGATGCGCCCTGACAGTCCTACATCGTGCCAGGACGCTTTCTCTAGCGCGAAAACAATCAACTAAAATCATGGAAACTACTGGAAACGTTTAAACATGAGGTGCGCCGCGCACCTAACCGAGAGCCACATGTCGAAAAATAACCGCCCTCAATCCATGAAACTCTTGCGAACTGCTAAGACGAATGCGCCGAACGCGAAGGCGAAACCCACATGTCGAAAAGAAACCGCCCTCCATCCGTGAAACTTTAGCATGTGAAAGAAACGAAGGTGCGCAACGCTACAGCGAGAGCCACAATGTGAAAACCGCCCGTCCTCCATTCGTGAAGCTCTTGCAGATTCTACGCTGGAAGATCATGGACCGTGGGGAAGACTCAGGCGACACGCCGGGTCCGCTGTGCCAACACGTCGCGGGATCAGGAGGCGGAACAAAAACGAGTTACGGAGTTACGGATCTTCTGACTATGGAGTTTTGAAGGGCCCCCAGGACACACAAATAAATACACACAAAAAAATATCCCCTATATTTTCCTATATGTTCTGAGTTTTTGTCTTCGCCCCCACTTCCCATATTTTCCCATAATTTTTGGGGAATCGAGGATTAATTGTGTCTGTGTGTTTTTTCCTCTCCTGGAGTTTGCAGGGAGACCCCACGCAACAAACGCTGGCGGGCTTGTCCGTCGCGGCCCGCGAGGTTCGCCCAGCTCTGCTACAAAGTGTGGGCCGCAAGCCCTGGTGGATACAAACCAGGTGGTCCCTGCGACTACAAGGGCGTGATGGGTCAGGCGCTCGTCCGAGATACTGGTTGCAACGCAATGTTGCTGCTGTTGTTGCCATGTTACAAAAAAAACGAACAACAAAAAAACGAAGAACTGCATGAACATTAACTTTCGACGGTCCGTGCGGATTTCTTGGATTTGCGCTGGAACCCCCTCCCTGTCGCGCGGAGCGCGCCTGGGGCGACGCCGTGGGGCCTTACGAGGGTTCCAAATAATCCGCGCGGAGCGCCAAACGTTTTTT
Source organism: Prorocentrum cordatum (assembly GCA_963575745.1). Lineage (NCBI taxonomy): Eukaryota > Dinophyceae > Prorocentrales > Prorocentraceae > Prorocentrum > Prorocentrum cordatum. The sequence continues at coordinate 289,116 of CAUYUJ010015221.1, forward strand.
TGTATTGCGTTTTTCCCTACCTAGGCTCTGCCTAGAAGGGTTCTCACTCTCTAGCTTAAAAGGGCCGGGCAGTGGAAAGCGCCCCGGGCGGTTCCCCAGTCCCCGCCCCGCGGTTCCCCCAGTCGCGCCCCCTTAGTTTGGCTTAGCTTATCTCGTCTTAGCTTAGCTTGGTTTAGCTTAGCTTGGCTTAGCTTAGCTTAGCTTAGCTTGGATTACCTTAGCTTAGCTTAGCTTAGCCTGATGTAGCTTAGCTTAGCGTAGCATAGCATAGCATGGCATAACATAGCACAGCACAGCATAACATAGCACAGTATTGCATAGCATAGCTTAGCATAGCTTAGCATAGCGCCCCCTTAGTTTGGCTTAGCTTATCTCGTCCTAGCTCAGCTTGGCTTGGCTTAGCTCGGCTTAGCTTAGCTTAGTTTAGCTTGGATTACCTCAGCATAGTTTAGCCGAGCTGAGGTTAGCCTAATGTAGCTTAGCTTAGCGTAGCATAGCATAGCATGGCATAGCACATCATAGCATAACATAGCACAGTATTGCATAGCATAGCTTAGCACATAATATTATAGCATAGCACAGCGCATCATAGCATAGCATATGATAGTGTAGCATCGCATTGCATATCATAACATAGCGCAGCATAGCATATCATAACATAGCCTAGCATAGCAAAGCATAGCGCAGCATAGCATATCAGACCATAACATAGCATAGCATAGCGCGGCATTAGCTGAGCGTTAGCTTAGCTTTAGCTTAGCTTTAGTTTAGCTTTAGCTTAGACTTAGCTTCTATTTAGCTTAGCTTTAGCTTAGCTTTAGCTTAGCTTTAGCTTAGCTTTACTGTTACTACTATTGCTGCTTTCCTAGGGGTTCCAACTCCTAGGTAGGGTCGCACTGGGATAATTCCATCTTCGCCATGTTGTTCATCCAACGATCACACGGGCCAATCGGAGACGGAGAAACCAATTTTGGGACGAGCCGGTGCCAAACGGACCCCGGGCCAGAAGAAGCCACCGCCACCCTACTCAGTCCCACTGCAGCCTCAGGGCGTGGAGGGCGGGGAAACTATTTGTGCCTGATGCAAGACACTGACGCTGAAGAGCCCTCGCGCCAGTTCCTGCCCCACGCAAGACAAAGCCCCACGTTGAACAGCTCCGTGAAGGGCCTCCCAAGACACTGACGCTCCTCGTAAGGGAACTTCTGGACGTCTGCCCAAGGCGGATGCGCCTGCCGCAACACTCGATTCGGAAACGGTGCCGGAAATGTTTCCGACGCGATGCGGCGCAAGCCACGGGACGGAAGCTGTGGGAACCTCCGCTCGGTGACCTCAGGAGGCCGCATGTGAGAAAGACAATTCTCGTGTTGGTAGGAAAGGGTTGGGAGAATGCAGGGTATGAGCAAAAGCATCCGGATGCGATGGACGATACCTTTGGCCGCCTGAATCTAGCGAAGGGGAAACGTGTTGTCACCGCAGCGCATGGGCCGCCAATCCAACACCGCGCAAGCTTCCTAAGAAGCGGGTTTCAACCTGCAGCCTACTTCGTGGCCCTCTCGGGGCCATCTTGGACCCCTGGGGACTTCCCAAGACGCGGGTTGCACCCTGCAGCCTACTTCGTGGCCCTCGGGGCTCTCTTAGAGCCCTGCCGAGGCCTTCGATTGGGCCGTCCAAAAGCCCTCTTGTGTGCGTGTTCTGGGCCCTCTCAGAGCTGTCTTGGACCATCTCAGGTGTTGAAGTGACGCGGCGAACACTGCATGAGCAATGCCGGGTGTATCTGGCAATTACCCAGTGAACAATGAATTCTGCGTCGGCTTCCGTATTGTGGTCTGTATGCTGAACTGTCCCTCGTTCCAATATAAATTTTGGGAGGTCGCGGGGCCGCAGCAGAGTCCGTATTGCGCTCGGCTCCCGATACGGAAATAATCAAGTAGACGTGAATTCCGTTTTTGTGTCCCCTTCCCGATACGGACTCACTACTGTTAAATCGGGCGCGTCCCCCTACAAGGGAAACTTCGACGACAAACCAAAACACTCAAAACATACTTTTCCGTATGGCGTCCCCTTCCCGATACGGACTCACTACTGCGTTGGTCCACTTCCGTGCTGCATGGGTTGCGCCATGGCTTCTGCATGCGTCGTTGGCACGGGCGGTGCAGCATCGCTGCCGATCGAACCCAGAGGCAATTCCAAACTGTAGGGGGCCCAGCCAGTGACGCGCAGAGCAGGGTTTTTCAGCAGGAACAGCTGACGATGGAGGAGAGACGCGTGAATGCGATGAGCGGGAACGTCGTTTCCAGCGATATAAGAGCGAAGAACCAACTCAAGTTCAAGCGGAATTGCCAGCGCAACCGGCAGGCAATTCAAGCTGCAGGGGGGTTGGAGGATGCGACGGCCAATGCCCGTGCACATGCCACTCAAATAAGTACATGCAACATACTTGATGCTCTTAATGATATGATCAGTTCTCCCAACCCCATCCTCCCAACTCGATACATGCATGGGGGTCCTAGAAGGACGCCGACGCAGGTTGTGGGAACCTCCGGTCGGTGACCTCAGGAGGCCGCTTGGGGGACCGACGTGAGCTGTGGCAACCTCCGGTCGGTGACCTCAGAAGGCCGCTTGGGGCACCCACAAGGTCACCGACGTGAAGCTGTGGGAACCTCCGGTCGGTGACGCGAGAGGCCGCAGGAGGGCCCGACAAGGTGGCCGACGCAGGCTGTGGGAAGCGCGGCTCGGTGACCCCGGGAGGCCGCTTGGGGGCCTCGGTCGGCCAGCGGCACGCCACCAGTGGGACTGTTGCCCGCTGCCGCGCCTGACTGTGTCCCCAGACCCCCTCGAGTAATGAAAAAATCATGACGCGAGGTTTTTCGCTATTTTCGGCCTCCAGGGGTCCTTACCGGCCCTCAGGACCGTCAAAAAACGACTCGGGATGAAAAACCGGTCCCGGGGAATGGGTCCGGACCTCTGGGGGTCGCGTCATGAAAAAATCATGACGTCGGGGGTCTGGGTCACAGGGTAGGCCCGAAGACAAGGGCGAGACCAGCGGACCCAAGCAGCCTCTGTAGGGTCGCTGGGAGAGATCACCTCTACGAGGTCCCACGAGGAACGCGATCAGCACGTAGAGCAGGAACATGTGCGACTGACAGCGGCTAACGATCTCACAGCCCCGCGGCCACATGGTGGTACCGCAGCCGTACGGCTGTGACGGCACCTGCGCCGTGCGGGCTGGGCTCGTGGGGGTCTCCACGGGCTTTCAGGGTCGCGAGGCTCTGGGTACAGGGGGCCTCGCATTCCTAGCATTTAGCTGAAATATTCTTTCCTGTCCACCCATGCCACCTGGCCCTCAGTGGGCTAACTTCCGGCGTGTCTGGCCAGCAAGGCGCGTCTTCCTCCTCGCCTGTCGCCGTCGTCGTCGTCCTTCCTCTTCTCCTCTGCATGGCATCCTTGCTGGCCAGAGGGGCTTTACAGCCGTGCCTTTTGAAGCATGCCCTCCTGTGCCGCTATCACTAACTTAGGTTTCTATTGCAAGCATCGTTGAGGCCTGTTCTTCACTTCCGTTCTTCTTGGGAGCAGGCCCTACTGCCTTCGTAGTGTCGACTGTCGTCCGCTGTGGAGCCCGGCTGTTGTCCGCCTTTCTTGTACACACACTTGTGTCACCCATGGAGCTGAATAGAATGGCACGTGAATCGCCTACGGCTGTATCCCTCATTACGCGTCCTCGGGGTAGGTTTGCTTTTGGTCGTGCCAGCGCCGCTTGTTTTGGAGGTGGAGCTTGGAATGCTGGGCAGGTTTCTGGCAATATTTATTTAAGTTGTTTTTTGCTTGGTGCATTTCCTCGTGAGGGCGAGGCTAGATGGTACGGCTTCCTGGGTCTTTTTCATGTTCATTCCCAGGCCCCGGCCCTCCCTGCCCCCACACGCGGGGCAGGGACACGATGGGGGCGGTGCGGCACTGGAGCCCGGGCGGGCTCCGCACTCTTGTGCAGAGTTGTTCCGATTTTGGCCCTTCCGCACGCGCCTCCGGCCCATGCCGGACAAAGCGGCATGGGGAGGTTGCCCGCAGCCTGCAGCTGGCACCGGGCTACGACCACAACCTTCCGCCTCTGTAAGGTTACAATGGCCTCCCGAGAGCCCGTAAGCGAAGCAGCGCTTGCGATCGCAAGCCTAGGATAACTTGCTTGGCTAACTGCCCCCTGCAAACAAAAATCCGCCGGAATCGCAACAGCTAAAATCCCCAGCCTCGCGTGGAATGCACATCGGTGCGAAACACGGGGCAGGAAAAGGAGGAGGGGCATGAGATGTGAGGGGGGGTAGGAGGGAGTAGGAGAACGACGAAAGCAGGGAAGGGAGGGGAGCAGAGAGCAGGGAAGGGAATAGGAGGGGAGCAGGGAAGGGGGGGGGGGGGGTAGGAGGGAGTAGGAGAACGACGAAAGCAGGGGCGGCAGGGGAAGAACGAGGGGGCTGAGGAACAAGAGGAGGTGGACGGACGAGGAGCCGTCGCCGCTCCTCCTTGCCTTGCTGCTGCCGTGCTCCCCCCCCCTCTCTCTCTCGAGACGCAAGTGCTGCTGGCACCGCGGGCGAGTCCGTGTCCAGGGAGGCGCGCAGCAGTCGGCCGACCAGAGCGGACCCCTCCCCCTCGCCTCTGCGGAAGCCCCAGGGCGAATCTGGAGAGCCCGAATTCCATCCCCACCTTCTTGGACGAAGAGGGAGGAGGCACGAGGGAAGAGGGACGAGCGACGAGGAGGGAGGGAGGGAGGGGAAGGGTAGAGGAGGACAGACGGGGGGAGGGGGGAGGAGAAGGAGTGAGAAGGAGGACGGACCGATCCCAGAACGTCACCAGGCTGGCTCTCGAATGCCATAAAAGGGGGCTCTGGTTCGGTCGGTCAGCAGCGCCCCACTTCCTCACTGCCCTGCCCGGCCCCTTACGGCTGCTCCTCAAGCACACCGATCATCCTGCCGCTTCCCCTCCTACCTCGCCTCCTCTGCCTCCTCTCCTCCTCCTCCTCCTCCACGTCCTCCTCCTCCTCCTCCTCCTCCTCGTCCTCCTCCTCGTCCTCCTCCTCCTCTTCCTCCTCCCCACTTCAATATGGCACATTATTATAGATACTACCCTCATCTCTCCCCAAGCTCTGATGTCACGATAAGCGGCCCTGTCCACGAATTGTTTTTTAGACACATGGTTTCAAACATTGGCCTTGCGATCTGTTTAATGTGTTGTTGTAATACTCTGATTGCTTTCCGTCTTTCGAAGTGGTATTGCCGCTGCAGCGTTGATCTCATTGTAGGATCGACGAGCTGCTCCCGTCGTTCAGAATCGGCGGTGGACAAACCTCCCTTTAGTAAACCTCCCTTTAGTGAAAACGGCATGGGACCGAAACCGCCGGACATGGACCCGCAAGAACGACGGCCGCGACGCCCTCTCGCGAAGCGAACACGGCCAGTTCGCTAATCGACGTGTCAGGGCAGGAGGTCTGTCCACCCCCGAACTGTAGGATCGACGAGCTACTCCCGTCGTTCAGAATCGGCGCTAACGCCCATGCGCGGGCCACTCTTCTGGACCCGGGACCTCTCTCGTCGTCGTCGGCCCCCGCCTTCCCGCCCCCCTCCGCCTTCCCCTGGCCCTCCTGCTCCTCCCTCTCCTTCCACTCCCACTCCCGTTGCTGGTGCTCGTCGTCGTCCTCCTCCTCCTTCCGCGCCCTACACGTCGGTCGGAAGAAGTAGGTAAACACGTGAAGTAGGAAGGCGGATCAAGCAGATTGGGTCCAGGCCCTCCCAGAGAATCACAAAACACAGCAAAAGCATGCCGCCGATTCTTGAAGTAGGAAGGCGCTTGAAGTAGATTGGGATCTGGGAATCCAAAAATACCTGCTCATCCTCCTGCTCATCCGTCGCCTCCTCCTCCTTGCCCCCCTCCTGCTAGGCACGCAGCTTCCCTTTTCGGATTGCGCACGACACGAGGGGGTCTGTGTGGGAGTTCCAGGTCCGTCACGATACGCGCGAGCACAGAAATTGGCGCGGTGGGAAGGGATAGGCGGGAGCGCGCCTGGCTTGCCCCCCCATGCTCTTACCTCCTCTTGTCCTTCTCTTACCTCCTTACCTCTTCCTTCTCACCCTCCTCCTCCTTCTCTTACTTCTCCTTCTCTTACCCCCTCCTCCTCCTCCTCCTTCTCCTCCTCCTCCTTCTCACCTCCTTCCTTCTCACCACATTACCCACTGAGACCTTCCAAATGCTCCGCAGGCCCACCAAACCGCTCTCCACTCTCCCCCTCGCAGCGAGACACACCACTGCAGAGAAGGGGCGGAGACGGCCGGGAACGTTCGCATAGCGTGTCGCGTGAGCTCGATTCGCCAAGGCTGATGTAACAGTGCGAAGCGAAGTATCGCCAGGCACACCGGTAATTGCACACGAGCCGACCTGGGATGGAGTAGCCTTCCTTTTTTCTGGCTTGCCGCTCCCCTGGAAGCGGCCCCCGATGGCCAATCGCTCACCACAACCGCACTCGCGCAGCAGAGCTCCCGGACCAGGCAGGCCAGAACCAGCCAGAGCAAGGGAACAGGAAACTGCTCCGTACAACTCGTCCCGACAAATGTTCACCTTTTCCCCCCCCCCAACCCGCTCCCTCCCCCCCGTCCCTCCGCCTTTTATGACTACCTACCAGACCACCCCAACCCAACCCGAAGACCCGAATTTCAGGTGGGGGGGGGGGTTCGGGTTCCATGTGTTTTGTCAGTGTTCCCCGACCCCCCCCCCAACTGGAAGTGGAGGGCGAATGGAAGCCTTCGGGTTGGGTTGGGGTGGTCTGGTGAGTGGTGGTTCTCCTCCCCCTCTTGACCCCAAGGCCAATCCGCGGGTGGCGCGGTGGGTGCTCATGGCACGCCGTGCTCCGCCCGCGGCGTACAGTTGCAGTCGCGCTGGCTCGCCCGAGGAGCGGGCGACTTCCGAGTCGCAGCTCCGTCTTCTCCCGGCCGGCTGGCCCAACTCAGAGCAGAGATTCACGGGCTCGCCGATGAGAACTACCACCATGCGTTGCTGGTGGTTGGCAGCGGCTGAGGGGCGCAGGGGAGGACATCGGCTAGAATGTCTTCCATCCGGACTCCCCGGAAGTTCCGACCCTTTTCCGAAACCCGCTTGTTTCTCGGGAGCGGCCAAGAGGAGGGTGTCCAAGAGGGGGGGGGTGCAAATCATGACCGGCGGCATGTGCGCGGCCCAGCGGGGGGGCCATGGTCATGAAACAAGAAGAGGCGCCATGAAATCAGGGGAAATATCATGGCCCCCGCCATGATATCCCTCAGGAGTGAAAGAAACACACAGACACAATCAATCGGCGATTCCCCAGAACACATGGGAAAATATGGGAAGTGGGGGGGAAGACAAACACCCATAAAATATAAGCAAATATGGGGAGCCTTTTTATCTGTGTGTATTTATTTGTGTGTCCCAGGGCCCCGTCAATCCCCCCCCCCTGGTCACCACCCTCCTCTTTGCCGCCCCCGAGTTTATCCCCAGTCGTTTCCTTGACCAAGTTTGCTAGGATCGGGATAAATCGCTCCAGAGCGTTCCGGAGCGCTCTCAGAGCGTTCCGGAACGCTCTCGAGCGGCCGCGGCGCCCAACACATCCTCCAAACCCGCCGATTCTCAGAGATTTCGAGTGATCCCGATCGGATTTTGCCCCGATCTTCGTGTCGTTTTAATGATATCCCCCCCCTAATTAGTCACCACGCCCCTCTCTGCCGCCCCCGAGTTTGTCCCCAGTCGCTTCCTTGACCCTCCCGGGCCCTGCGGGGGGCCCCCGCGGCCGAACGCGACCCCAAGCCTTCCGTCGCGCCTCTTGCGCTACGTCACCCTCGCCATCGCTCGGACGTCCGTTCCGTGTGCTTTTGTTCGGCTTCGTGCGCGGTTTTCCCGCCAGGTGGTCAAGGATGCTCCTCGATGGTCCTCGCCGAAGGAAAAATGCTCACGTCCGAGCGATGTCAAGCACCAGCATGTCTGGGTTCCCCTCTGAGCCCGTTCGGCGTCTGAGCCCAGCCGGCCGCTGAGTGGACCCACGACGTGGCCCCTTCGGCGGCCGACCGGGCTCTCAAATCCCTCGACCCTGTCGGGAACTGAGCCCCTTCGGCTGTCCATTCGGCGGCCGAACGGGCTCAGACTCCGAACGAGCTCAGACAGGAACCGTGGCTACCTCCTCCCCCTCCTCCACCCGCTCCTCCACCTCCCCGCCTCCCGCCTCCTCCACGCCCCGCCCACCCGCCTCCTCCCCCCGCCCACCCCCGCCTCCTCCCGCCCCCCCCCTCCTCCACGCCCCCACGCCCCTCCCCTCCCTGAGCTCCCCCACCCCCATCCGCCTCCTCCACGACCTTATCTCCACTGGCGGGGATCGAGCATCGAGCCGGGAGAAATGCTAGACGATGTGCCCCAGATCGATGAAGGTAGAGCCAGGGAGATCTCCAGGCACAAGTGCAGAGTCCACCCTCGAAGCTCCGGCTTGAGAACGAGCGACAGCAGAACACGCCCGCCCCCCACGGGTCTCGAGCCCGCTCCCAGCAGAACGAGGGCCGCCCAGCCGCGGCGGGACACGCCTCCTCCAAGCCTCCTCCACGCCCTCCCCCCCCGCCCCAACCCGCCTCCGGCCGCCGCCCGCCCCCCCCACCCCCTCACGCACTCATCCGCCACGCGGCGAGCCCCCCAAGATGAGCCGCCCCCCCCCCCACACCCCCTCCCTCGTGCACTCCTCCTCCGCGCGGCGAGCCGCCCCCCCCCTTCCCGAGCCGCCACAACCCCTCGGCGAGCCGCCCCCCCCCCCCCACACCCACACCCCCTCACTCACTCGTCCTCCGCGCGGCGAGGCCCCCGCCCCCCCCCGGGCCTCCGCGCGCACCGCGACCGCCGCCCCCGGCACGGCGAGGACGGCGGCCCACAGCGCCCACGCCGCGGCCCTGCCGACCCCCCCCCCCAGCCCCACTCTCTCCGGGTTCTCGCGGGCGAGGAGGAGCAGCGGGAGGGCGGGGAGGGGGGAGGCGGAGGGCCGGCGAGGAGGAGCAGGGGGGGGGGGGGCGAGGAGGAGCAGGGGGAGGACTCCGCCCCTCCCCCCCCGCCCCCCCCCCTCCTCCCCGCCCCAGGCGCTGGGGGAGGGGAGGAGCACGAAGAGGGGCGAGGAGGAGCATCGGAGGATCGGCCCGCGGGGTCTGTGCTCTCCTCCGCCCCCCCCCTCTCCCTCTCCGACCCCCATCTCCCGAACCACAGATCGGCCAAGGCTCCGCTTCGCGAGCAGCGCAGAACCTGAGCAAAAGGGGAACCATTGGACAGACGGCGCCTCACGCGCCCTCTCCCTGCTGAGGGGTGTGCTGCGCCCGAGACGTCGTTCCGTGCCCCCCCCTTCCTTCTCATGCTTCCCCCGCTCCCAGCCCCCCCCTCCCCGAAGACGCGAGGGCGAGGACGAGGAGGAACAGCGAGGACGCGACGGCGAGGACGCGAGGGCGAGTTTCCCTGCTCCAAGCCCCCCCCCCCTGCCTATGCTGAGACCACGGTGCTAGTTCTGTAGTGGGAGGGCGGATGGGAGTGAGCGAGAGAGCTTGCGGCGTTCCCGCTGGGAACTACCCTCCTCCCTCTCCGCCCGCCAGCCGCCTCCTCCTCCTCCTCCTCCTCCTCCTCCTCCTCCTCCTCCTCCTCCTCCCCCTCCTCCTCCTCCTCCCCCTCCTCCTCCTCCCCCTCCCCCTCCCCCTCCCCCTCCTCCGCCTCCTCATCCTTCTCCTCCTTCTTTTCTTCCTCCTCCTTTTCTTCGCCGATCACTGCTCCTTATTCATATAAGGTCCCTTCCGCATCCGACCGGCGACAAACCCGGGCCAATGCCACCCCCCACACCACCCTTTGCAAAGCAACAGTGCCAAGTGCAATTTGCAACAAAATCTGGATCATGCGCGGACGCCCCGCGATCACCTCGCATTAAGTTTTGGCAGGGGCGGTGGGGGGGGGCATATTGCATGCTGTGTGCAGGCGCACCATCCCTTTCAACAGTGCGAGCCCACCATATATGTCACAACCAAGGGCAAGCAAAAGCGGATGACCCCCCAAACCACACACAGATGTGGCAGGACGCCTTTGGACCGCGGCCCCGATATGGTGGATTGGCTCGAGAACGGCTGGGCAGAATTCTTCGCTACAGTGGCCCTGGATCTGGAGCCCAGCCAGGAGCCTCACTGGGACCCTCAAGTTCCAGATGAACGCGGCCTGCCAGACGGCCAAGTTCATCGCGTGCGTTGCTGATCGTGTGGCTACATGTCCTCCTACGGGCGGATATTGGAAGACACACAAATCGTCAAACCATGCTCGAAAAAAGTCAAAATAGTATAGACAATCGATTCCAGAGTATTCTTAGACTATTTTCGAATGTTCGCCCTGTAGAGGCACATGCCCGACTGAAGGCCTGGTTCATCGCGCGGGCTGCTGAGCGCGTGGCTGCTTCGGTGTGGAACCCTGCAGAGCCCGACCTCCTGAGTATCGTTTAACCGATCCTCATCCCCCGCGGCGTGGCCTGGGCCCCACTGGCCGATTTACCCCCCTAGATGGGGATATAGGCCGTTCCCTCCGGTTTCGAGGGATGTATCCCCAACTGGGGTGGTAATTTGGTGGGGGTCTCGAAAGGGATGAGAATGGGGATGGGGGTCGGTTAAACGATACTGAATACGGGGCCCCTGGAAGTCCTGACCCTTTCCCAGGGACTGGTTTTTCATCCCGAGTCGCTTTTTCACGGTCCCGAGGCCCGGCGAGGGCCTCGCGAGGCCGAGAACGGCTAGAAGCCTCCCGTCCGGATTATTTTTTACGACGCGATCATGTCGGGGTATGAGAAAGCCAAGCTGGCTACTACGTCCCCCGGGCTCGCGCCAAACCCCGCCGCCCCTTGTTCTGGCTTTCGGTCGGGTCCACCTACAGGGGGATATTGGGCGAAAAATTAGAAGCACTCAGGAAACACACACGCAAACAATGGTTAAACATAGTAGTACACAAATCGTTTCCAGACTATCTTCTGACCATTTTTGAGAGGACGGGGTCGGCCCGAGAGAAGGCGGGAATGGCGGCGGTCGCCGTCCGTCTCCTGCCGGCGGCTTCGGGGGTGGCGCCCAAGGACGCTCCGCCCGCCCCCTCGGAGCAGTCCCCGGCGGAGAAGGAGAGGGCCAGGCGGCGGGGTTTGCTGATGGCCAGCCTCGATCCACAGACAGGCCCGCAGCCCAATTCCGCGTTTTGGGTCCCAGAATCTCGCCCTGGGCTTGACTCTGCGTAGCCGCTCGCGCTGGGTGGCCCCGTCAGCCAAGGGCGAGTGCCATCGGAGATGGCGATCGTCTCCGTGTTCTGGGGTCTCGTCTGCGGTGGACTTGACGTCGCTGCTGCCCGTGTTGAGCTGATGCCACTCCTGAGCCCAAGGCCCTGAGGTGGGGCTTTTTCTTGTTCAGGCCTCGGCCAGTTGCTCTCGTGGTACTGGATCTGCGCCCTCGGCAGTGTCGGCGCAGGTGCGTGCCAGAGCGGCCTAGGCTTACTCGTCGGGATAGAGACAGCCCCTTCGGTCGTGGTTGGTTTTGGGGCGCTTCCTCTTCCAAGTCCTTCCCCTTTCGGGGAGTGGTTTGCCCCTCCCTTCCCCCCTCCCCCTAGGGGACGCTAATTGAGCCCCCCGCTTTCACTGATCTCCTCCAAGATAGCCTCAAGATGGCCTCCGAGGCTCCCAAGAGTGCCCCAAGACGCGCCAAGGCCCCAAGACGCATCCAAAGGTCTTCAAGAGGCCCCAAGAGGCTCCTCCGAAGCACCCGAAACGCTTCAAGAGGCCCCCAGGACCGCCAAGAGGCCACCAAGACGCCCCAAGACGCCTACAAGAAGCTGTTAAGAGACACCCGAAGGGCCTCCGAAAAGCATCCAACAAGCAACTGGCCTTTCTGTTCGCCCTCCTGTTCCTCCTATTCCACATCCGCCTATTTCTCCTCCTCTCCTCCTCCTCCTTCTGCTACTCCCTCGTCCATGCGCTCCCTTCCCCTATCCATCCTCTTCCTTTTCCTCTTCCTTTTCCTCCTCCTCCTCCTCCTCCTCCTCCGATTCCTCCTCCATCCTCCGCCTCTTGAGGTATGACGTCTCACCCAACCCTCTATTTCACTGCATGCTCCTCCGTATTCCTGATCAAAGCAACTCGTCTGGGCATCGTTTCTGCATGGGCTGGTGGGGTTACGCGAAGCGTCTAGAACTGGCACAAGTCGGTCCCGACCAAGCATTTGTTCGTCCGAAAGCGTGGCGGGCGTGAATGCCGCGGCACCTGCTTCAGGAGGGGGAGAAAGAGGAGGTGGAGGAGAAATCAGGGCCCCCGCCAGACCCTTCCAAGGTAACCATTCATCAACGACCTAATCTGTGGCACATTGTGCCAGACCTGCGACCACTTGCGAATGCCAGGTTAGCCGGTGCCGACGCCACGCAAGATGAGCAGGTCCACAAGTGGAGAGTTGCTCCCCCCAACTCGCCTCTCTTCCGCCTCCCCCCCTCCTTTTCTGTCCCCAGGCCCCAGGCTCGGAGCAACAGTGCTTGCTAGTTTGACGCAAATGATGAACATGACATTCAACGCTTGCTCTAAATCTATAGTCTCGGCAAAACAAACGAGAAGGATCTATCAATGCACCGACCAGCCACACAGAGTTGATGTGAGCTCCACCCAGCAGGCGTCCGAATGTGGCTTCGGCTTGCCATGCCGCTGCGGAACAAGATGCTTGCCGTCGCGTGCCCCAGTAGCTGTGTACCATCATGCTTGTATCTTGAACAGAGACTCCCACCAGCTGGTTTAAATCCGCGGATCCTGTCGGCGTGTGGAAGAGGCTGTTCCGTTTGACTCGTCGTCGTCGTCGTCGTCGTCGCCGTCGTCGTCGTCGTCGCCTTCGCCGCTCCCCTCCCCTTTCCCTAGGCCCGTCGCCGCTCCCCCCACTTTCACGGGGGCCTCCTCCTCGAGCGCGCCAGCCACAGCGAAATTGAGCAACGTTGTAGTTGAATCGAAGAGAAGCCCCTTCCCTTTGACCGACGGGGGGAACCTGGTGGCCACCCAGAGACGATTCCCCCCGGCGGTTTGGGGGCCCAGATGAGCCCCAAGACGCGGCAAAAGTGCTCCAAGATGCCCCCAAGACTGTCCTCGAAGGCCCCGAATCGCCGAAGTATCGGTCCAAGTCGCCAAAGTAGCCTCCAGACGGCTCAATATGTTTCCAAAACACAACAAGAGGCCTCCAAGAGGACTTCCAAGAGGGCCCCAAGGGAAAAACATCATCGATTCCCCTTACGCTCCAAGGCAGGCCAAGAGGCCCCCAAGGCCGCCCCGAGATGCCCCAGAGGCCTCAAAGAGGGCCCCAAAACGGCCCAAGAGGGCCCCGTGACCTCCAAAGAGGCCTCCAAGACAGCCGGAGAGGCCCCCCATACGGCTCCAAGAGGGAGCCCAGACGGGGGTCCCGAACGGTCATTTCGAACCCTCGGCCTGAGAAGCTCCCAGGAGACCCCCAGAGGCCACGAAGAACCCCCCCAAGAGGCCCCAAGAGGCCCCCAAGAGACCCCCAGGAAGCCCCAAGAGGCTCCCACGAGGCTCCCAAGAAGCCCCCAAGAGCCTCCCAAGAGGCCCCGAAACGAACCCCAAGAGGCCCCGAGAGCGCTCGTCGTCGTCGTCGTCGTTGACGTCGTTGTCGTCGTCGTCGTCGTCGTCGTCGTCGTCGTCGTCGTCGCCGTCGTCGTCAACGTCTTCGTCGTCGTCGTCGTCGTCATTCAGGGTCTGCGGCACCAGCCGTAAGGCCTTCGCAATCTTTCTCCCCTCCTCTCGGGGCCCCCTAGATGGAGTCGGAGTAGATTGGGTCGGAGGATCGCGCCGCATTGGCGATGCATCGGGGATGCACCGGCGACGCACTGTCGACGTCGGCGACGCATCGGCGCCATCGACATGGAGAAAATCGGGCTGCACATCGAGCCGCATCGGCGATGCATCCTCGATGCGGCGCGATCCTCCGACCCCATCTACTCCGACTCCACTTGGGAGGTCTAGATCCACTCTCGTCCCCTCTCGTCCTCTCTCTATCCTCTCTCTCTTCCCCCATGCTCTGCTCCTCCGCCTCTCGGGTGAAACCAAAAGGCACCGACACTCCCGCTACCCCCTGGACCTCTCCCGGGGTGCATTCTGACTCGGCTTCGGGGGCGTGGCCAGCCGTAGCGACGTGACGAGGGCCTCCCAGGAGGCCCAACAGAAAGAAGGAAACGGGCAAAAGGTAACGGCATGGCCAATTACCGCTTCCTCCTCCAATCCTCTGCTCCTCCCCACCTTTTCTCCCCCCCTCCGCGCCCGTCTCCTTCTCCGCCTCCTCCCTCCTCATCGTGCGGTCGGCTCGGCCGGCTGGACTCTCTTCGCCGACGCCGCCCCACTTCGCAGGCGCTTTTCCCGGCCGGGCGTCGCCATCCGCCGAGAGATCCCCCAACAACAACCAACCACAGCGAGCGGCCGCGAAACATGAGTCGACCCTGCAGCCCCGACCGCGCCGCGTCGAACAACGAGGCTGCAGTCGCGATCCCATAGGGCCCCTCCCCCCCGCGAGGGCGCAAAACTCCGTCGAGCCGCTCCCCCGCCCGCGGCGGGAGGGGGGGGGGGCCCGCGGACGGGCGGGCGCCTGCGTCTCCGGGAGGGTGTCCACCAGTCGACGGGGGCTCGGGGCTGCCCGCGAGGAGCGCGGGCAGGCGCGGCAGGTGGGCGCGACCCCGCCTGCGCGACCCCGAAGCCCTGTTGTCCGCCCGAGTAGGACCCAGCCCTCCCACGAGGGCGCGCCACCCCGTCGAAGGGCCCCTGGCCCGCCCGCGGCGGGAAGGGAGAGCACGCGAACGGACGGGCGCCGTCAGACGCGGGAGGTTTTCCACTGGTCGGCCGGGGTCCGGGGCTGCCCCGAATGCGCCGCCCCCTCTGTGCATCCGGAAGGCGTAAGGGTTGGCCTCTCGGCCGCGCGCGGTTCGTCTCTTCCCGAGCACGAAGCGACCATTGCTCCGACGCTCTCCCTCAAGGCAAGCGGCGTCGGGCTGCGCTCAGCAAGGCGGCGCGCGCCAGCCGCTTGCCCGGCCTCCCGCTCTGGCCTGTGTCATGCTCTGCAGTCAACCCTGGGCCGGCTAATCCGACGACGACACGGGCGACAACGACGCGCATGGGGGCCGCCGCGCCGTCCTACAACGCCCAACTCCCACAGGCGAGCCACAGGTATTCGACGCTGGCCAGCGCGGCAACCAACGCGGGTTCTCTGACAGGCTTGACGCCGCCGCCAGGACTGAGTTCCAGGAGCGAGTATGTCTGGCCACCAAAGCTCACCTCTGGCTGGTGAGCGCACCCGGCGCCGGCGGCTGGGTACGTACGGGCGCGGCCTTGCGCTGCGCTCGGCACTGATATCCCGCGCCGCTTGATGCAGGTCGCCCTGCTAGTCGCCTGCGGGTGCGGCTGGCGAGCCGGAGGGCCTTCTGCCCCGCTTGCGACGGCGTTTGGGGCGTCTATAGGCGGCCGCGCGCAGGCGTGCGCCTGCCGCGTGGGCCGCGAGAAGCAGCGCGACGCCCTCCGCGACCGAACCTTCTTCACCGCGCAGGCCGCGGGCTTCCCGGGCGCCGAGCTCGAGCGGCCGGGCCTGCTAGAACACCGCGCGCAGGGGAGGGCCCGCCCGAGGCGGGGGAGGGCGGCGGCGGACTCGACGCAAGTGGCCGGCGCCCGGCGGGCACCTCACCCCCCCGCTAGCGGAACGACGCCCTGGCGGCCATTGACATCGCGGCGGCTTCAGGGCCGCGGGGCGACCGGCGAGGAGCAGGGGCGGCAGCGCCTCGACACAGCACGCTGCTGGAACGCCGCTGGCACCACCTTCATCCCGATGGTGATGGAGGCCAACGGCGGCGCCTGGGGCCAGGAGGCACGCCGCGCCCTGGCCGCCCTGCCTGACAGAGCGCGCGGCGGACGCCACCGGGGGGGGGGGGCCCGCCCTCGCGTTAACGGGGCACGCCCAGCCACTTTCGGTTCTCCATCAACAAGAAGATGCGGGCCGTGCCCCGCAGGCTCCAGGCGCTGCGCGGCGGGCCGGCGGCCAGGCCGGCCGCGGAGACGGCGGCGCGCGCGGCCGCGCAGCCGACCGCCTGACGACCGCCCCCCGGCCCGCCGCCGCCCCCCCGCCGCGCCCCCCCCGCGCCCTGACATGAATTGGACGAGCGCCCGCCGACCGCGACGGCGCTGTCCTTGCACCGACGCCGACGACCCCCCGTCCGCCCCCCGCGCGGCTGTTTGCTACCTGCTGCTCCTGCTGCTCCTGCCGCTTCCTCTGATCCCTTTCTGCGTTCAGTGCGCGTGCTCTTCGAGTCTCCGACCCTGGCCAATCCTGACCCGGGTCAGTCGGGCCTTCAGAATCCTACGAGAGCCTGCAAGACATTGCGCCCAAGCCCGGGTCAACGCGAAAGATCCCTGCAAGGCCCTGCGCCCAGACCCGGGCCAGTGCGACCCTGGCCCTGCAGGGTGCTGCAAGATCGGGCGCTCTGGCTGACGCCCGTTTGCACTGACCCCCGTCTCACGGTCCCCGAGCTCTTCAGGCCCCGCCCCTTCGTTTCCCAGGCAGCGCGAGCGCTGCCGCAAGGCTCAGGGAACCGCGTCGCTGCCGCCGTGCGCGGGGCGCATGGGCCCTGCGTTCGCCCCCCGCCCTCTGGGTTCGCGCCCTCGTCGTCGTCGCCCTCCGAATCTGGCGGGCCCGCGCAAGGCAGCCCCTGTGCAGGCGCCGCTTCGAACATTTCTTGGCGGGGCCTGGTGGCGCCAAGGCGCCCCGGCGCGGCCGGCAGATGCTGGCTCGGCGTGGGTCAGGGGCTGCGGCCCGCGGGCTGAAGGGGATTCGCGAGCGCCGCGAGCGCGTCTATCGGCTGCATCGCTGCGCGGGCTGCGTGCGTTTGCTTGTAACACTCTGCGATGTCGGTTGGGCCGCTGGGCCCCGGGTGCCCTGGCGCCTGGCCCCGCCGCCCCCCCCTGTCCACGGCGTCCGCCTCCTCTCGCTCCCTGCCCTCCTTCCTTCGCCCTCCTTAGCCGGGCGTGGCCCGTCGATGTGGCTCGACGCTTCTGTTCCGCCCGTGCGCGCTCTATTCGAAGTAACTCATTGGCTTCGCACTTGCGTCGCCGAGATTGTCGCCCCGCCGCCGCGCCCCCTCCCTGGCGCGTGCACTTGCGCGACGCCGCCCGATCGCGGCCAACTGGCGCCGCGGCGATTCGCCGCCATTCGGCGGCCTGCCGTCCGCAGCTGGCCGGCGGCTAGGTCACGCTTCACGACGGCGGCGCCCCGCCCTGATCCGCCGCCCGGGGCGCCTCCGCCGCCGTCGCCCGAGCGCCGGGCCAACCGACCTTCTGATCTGAGCTTGCCGTTGCGCTCGGCAAGGCCCCTCGGCGGCCGTCTCCAGGCGGCCCGGCGCGCGCCGCCGCGGCGTCGCGAGCTGCCCTTGCCCCTCGCCCTCGGCTGCCATCAGGTTGCCCATGGGGCCCGAGACGTTGTGGAACAAGGGCAGGCAGTCGATCGCCCTGTCGGGCGCTGTCTCTTGCAGACTGGGGCAGTTTCCGGGCGGGCGGAAGGCGCCGCAGTCGCCTGTGAACTCGCCCAGGGGGGGGGGCCGCCCTCGCCGTAGGCGTGGGCGCTCAAATCCCTGAGCATGTCTTCGGTGACACTCTCCTCCGAGAGCGCGGGCGCGCGTGTTGATCTTCCTCCGAGCGCCCTCGTGGCTGGAGTCGATAGCGCCCGCGACTGCGCCGAGCTCCTCGCGGCCAGTCCCGTTTGATATCTGCCCCTCTCGCAGCGTTGATGGCAGGCGCCGCCCTGCCCGCCCCGGAAACGTCGGGGCGCCCTTTTGCCCGCGGGGCCCGCGGCCGTAGTAGGCGATGTTCTCCTGGTTCTCTGGGCCGTGCTCCTGGAATTGCTATCTGCCTCGCTTTCTTGTCGCCGGCCATCTCTCATGCCGTCCTTCGAGATGATGGGGCACGGCGGGGAGATGATGGCGCGGCGCCCCCTTGCGTCGACGCCCGCCTCTGACCACCTGCGGCCTCGCTTCTTGCTCGCGCGCTTCCAGCGCCCCCAAGCGGCGGCGCCCCCCTGGCTCGATCGCAGCAACGGCGCGCCACAGAGCAACAACTCCTTCGGCTCGAGGGGGCCGTGTCGCAGCGCGTTCGCACGTGCATGATGCCCCCCCCCCACCCCCGAGGGCGATCGCGAAGTGCGCCCGCCGCGGCTCCCGGACGCCCGTCCTTCAGGATCGCCAAGTAGACGTCCTTCAACAAAGCGTTCGGAACCACTGGGCCGCCCCCGTGCTTCGCTAGTTTCGCCTCGTTGGCGAACTCGATGGATGGACTTAATATGTTGCGACGGCGATTCCTTCTTCTGCTAGTCCCGCAGGGTGAACCATCCGGCCTTCAGGCTCTCGGATCCTGGCCAGACCCAGAAATTTGCGTCACCATGCTGCTCGTTTCCGTGGCGCCTGAAGCGCATGTATCGGACCTTGCGAAGAAAGAATCGGGCACTCGCTGCCCGTGGCCATAGCCACGCGCTCGCGCGCGGCTACCGACCTGATGCTCATGAGCCGTTGAACTCCACCGCTCTCGTAATCCGAGTCAAAAAAAAAACGATATGAATCAATGGTTTCCCTCGCAGCAGTAGCACGTGACCGGGCTGGTCGCGACACCGTGGCCGCCCACGAAACTACGCGTGCCGTCGGTTTCCTTGACCATGGGTGTCAACTGTATTTTGGCTGTGATATGTCACGCGTCCCCCCTGGACCTCATGCCGGCCCTCCTCGCCCGACTGCGAACTCGGCGAGAGATGGACTCGGACTGCCTTGCGGCCCGGCTTCCGTCCCGGAAGGTCGCACGGAACGCCGCGACTCACTCTCGAACTCCCTCCGCGGTCCTCCGCATAGCGGCCTGGATCTCGTCCCAGAGGGTCATATGGAGCGCTGCCACACGCTCTCGACCCTCCTCCGCGGCCCTCCGCCTCGGCCTCCTCAGCCTCCCTTCTGCGCGACCGCATGGCGGGGGCCAGGAAGGATGGACTTCTTGTTCCGTCGCGGCGCGGCGTCGAAGGCGCCGCGCCAAGGCCCCGCAGCGGCGCCCAACCGCTGTTCAAAAAGGGCCGGGCGCCTGAGCCCAAATGGCCACAGACGGCGGGCAAGAACCACAATACACAGTCGTGCTGGCGTACCAGGGAGTGTATATAAGGATATAAACACACATAGATGTGGCTAAATATGTTGTTCGCGCCGTTTATTGGATTGTTGTTTCTTCCCCCTCTCCTTCTGTCACAGTCTCTGTCTCTGTCTCTGTCTCTCTGTCTCTGTCTCTCTCTCTCTGTTTCTCTCTCTCTCTCTCTCTCTCTCTCTTTTTCTTTGCAACACTTTCTGCCTATGATCTCTCTCTCTCTCTCTCTCTTTCTCTCTCTATCTCTTTGTGTGTTCTCTCTCTGTCTCCTTGTCTCCTCTCTCTCTCTCTCTCTGTGTTTCTCTACTTTGTGTGTATATATATATTTATATATGTGTCACTCTCTCTCCCCTTCTCGCCCCCTCGGCAGAAAATGCGGGTACCAAAAGGGGCGATCAACTCTCCCGCCGATCCATCCTGCCATGCTATCCTGCCCTATCGCCTGCCAGCTGCTCCAAATCTGCCCTCCGAACAAGAGGATCCCTGTCACGCCGGAAAGTCCACATAGTGACGGAACTGAACTTGAGTGCCAACTGCCAGCAAGCCAGTCACATGGTTCGGTTACGGCGGGCCGATATGGAAATGGAGAGCCACTCCATACCTGCGCGGGCGCGGATGAACACCTCTTGAAACCTTGTATCTGCATCCTTTCAAGATGACTACCGCTGCCGCAAAAAGCTTGCTGCCCGAATCAAGGCCATGCCAATTGAATGCAAACTTCCACCGTCCAAATCCTCCTGACAAATCAGACATGTAAACTCTCAATTTAGTACCGGTCAGGCGTACGTCAACAGATCTTACATGGATTTATGTCGGACTGGGGGCATTATGTTTGGGTTTGCGCCTTTGAAACGGACTAGGGGGACAGGAATTCCACTGCCTGCTTAGCCCCTGGGCCTGGGCTGCAGCGGTGGATGGCAATACTATGCTGTCGTAAAACGGGAACGAAGATGGATGAGGAGGAAGCATAAGACCACACTGCAACTTTATACAAATGTGCAAACGGAAATAGATGTGGACAACCGGGATGCGGACTGCAATTGAGGAGGAGTGGAAGGCATAGTGAGCGGACGGGCAGTGGAGCTGTTCCTTCTCCTCCCTCTCACCCTCCTCCATCTCCTACTCCTCTTGCTCCTCCTGTTTCTCCTCCGCTTCCTCCTCCTCCTCCTCCTCCTCTTCCTCCTCATCCGCCTCTGCCTTCTCCTCGTGATCCCCCCGTCCTCATCATCCCAATACATATCCTCCTCCCCCCTCCCCCCTATCCCCCTCCCCCCCCCCCCAGATGTTGTGCCCCTTGCTGCCCTCCTTTTCCTCCGCATCCCTGCCCCCCCCCGTGCAGGTACTCCACCCTGGTACTATGTGCTGTCACGTGTCCCCCTTGATGCTGTCCGGCGGTGCCGCCGCCCTCTCGCGTGCTGAGATTCCACACGCCGGTGCTGCGAGATTCCACGCGCCGGTGTTGCGTCTGAGCCGCTTCCGTCGGGAAGCCCCCCGCCCTTCCACACGGCCCGCCTGCTGCACCCTGGGCCACGCTTCGGGCTCGGCGCGGGGCCCCCGCCGCTCCGCCTGCGCGATCACGCCCGGGCGTGGGCCGCGCTCCCGGATGCCTTTCCGTCCGCTTCGTGGCCGCCCCCCGCCTTTCCACTCCTCGTCCTGCTCGTCGCCCGCCTTCCTCGGGATGCGAGCCATCCTCTTCCAGTGCATCAGGCCCCCCCTTCGTGCTCCGGCTGCGCATCGCACCCTTGTCGCCGTGGCGCTGGCGAGCGCGCGGTTGGGGCGGCAGGCCGTGGCGTAGGCTCGCAAATTAACAACGAAAAGTCGGAGGCGCGCACGGGGGAGAGGGCGGCCGCGGGGGTGAGGACCATGCGGACCACGCGCTCAGAATATGAGAAGTTTCGTGGAAACTGCTGGCGGCGGCATGCGCACGCTGCCTTGTCAGGGGTGCAAGAGCGGCTGGCCGACCGGGCAAGGCTCAAAAGGGACTCCACGTGACGCCGCGCGTGCGCAAAAATGCGCACTGCGCTGAGGCGGTGTCGGAAGCGGCCGGGCGAAACCGAGCTCAGGGACTGCGAGCGACTGCCTCGCTGACGAGGAGCACGTGTCCCAGCAACGTCCCGTCACGGGCGAGCGGGTCGCGCAATCTTCGGTCGGCGGCGTCTCGGGTCGGCCTTGCGGTCAGGGTGCGCGGGGACACGCGCGAACACACATCGGGGCGCGGGCACGGGAATGCAGGAGCTGGACAATAAGCGGAGGACGAGCAGGCTAACACTTCACTGCCCGCGCAGACGGAGCCCACCGGCACGGCGCGGGCAGACGATCGACGGGCGGCGCACGCGCGATGGGAGGCGTCGCGGGGGAGGGGAGGGGCGGGCAGAGGGGGGGGGAGGGAGGGCCTGCGGCGGGAAGGCCGCGAGCGGGCCACACTGCCTGCCACGCGGGGGGGCGGGGGGGGCCAGGAGGTGCGCTCGTCACTGGCGCCTCCCGGCTGGTGCTGCGCGCGGCGGGAGCATGCGGCCTGCGGCCGCGCCCGACAGGGCGGGAACCGCCGCGCGCAGGGAAACCGCAACGGCCAGCGAGGCGGCCCGCGGCGCCGCGGGCGCCGGCGGCCGCTCCTGCTGCTGCGGGGGCACCATCGGCGGGGGCAGCCCCGCCAGGCCCACTGGGATCTGCTGGGGCCGCAGCGCGGCTGCGGTTCGGGAGCTGCACGGCGGCGAGCCAGCAGGGACCCAAGGTGGCAAGATGCCGTGCGAGGGCCCCAGTCAGTCTGGCCAAGGGCGACACAGGATCGCAAAAACCATTGGAGAAGGTCTTGGTGGACCAGTCCAACGGCGGCAGGAAACCGCAGCAGCAGGTGAACAAAGAGTGTGTGTGTGTGTGTGTGTGTGCAGGAGACACATACGAAAATAACTCAAATTCTCCCCCCTATACCCCCCCGGGGGCCCCGAACCGGGAATTTGACCCTCCCCTTTCGGGGATGTTCTGACCCTGGTCAACCCAAACCCGGGCCAATCAGGCTTTGCAGGATCCGGCAAAATCCTGCAGGATCTGGCTCCCAAACCCACGTCAAAGCGACCGTGGCTCTGCAGGATCCTGCAAAATCTGGCGCTCTGTCTGACCCCCGTTTGCATTGATTCCCTTCTCTTGAGCCCCGACCCTTTCTCTGGACGACCCCCCTGGGAACGCGTCATGGGGCAATCCAAGGTCTTCTGGTGTGCTGTGGTGGCTCCGAGGACGGTCCGAGAGGGCCTGGGGCCGCCAACAAATCGGGCCACACCGCGCAAAAATGGCCCCCAGACGCCCCAAAAAGGCGTCCGAGACCTGCCCAGAATCCTCCACGAGCACTCCCAGAAGGAACCGAAGACGGAGAAATAGCCCCCTCCTCCGAGGAAAGCGTGCATTCTTAACAGGTTTCCTCCTTGGGCTTTCACGGCACACATGACAGCCCAGGAAGCCCTCAAGATCGCCCCGAGGCGGCCCAGGAGGCCCCCGAGAGGCCCACAGGGGCCCCCGCGAGGCCCCCGCGAGGCCCCCAAGAGGCTCCCAAGAGCCTCCCAGGAGGCCCTACAGCGACTGGTCTTTACATGCTCTGGACGTGCACCCCGCGAAGCGAGAGGAATCCACGTCCCGAGGTGACGTGCGGAGCGGCAGCGTTTTTTTCGGCGAACGCCTTAATGCAGCGTATCCAACGTATGCGTGTATTGAACAAGTGCTACATACTATACTGCCGCTGATATATTAGAACCCCCTATCCCCACCCCACCCCAGAATCCACGCTACTTCTGCCGACCCAAAAGTGGAGGACCTCTGCTGGGCCACGACCTAAAAACACCCAAAAAACAATATCTGAGTTGGGCCCCTTGGGCCTCTCGGTGGTCTCAGAAGGCGTCAAGACGGCTCAAGATGGCCTCAGTACGGGCCAAAATGGACCCAAGACAGTCAAAGATGACCCCACAAGGGCCCAAAGAGCCCCCAAGACGGCCCAAGAGGGCCCCAAAGAGCACCTCCAGAGGCCAAACCCAGAGGGCCAAACAGCGTTCTCGCTTGTTCCGCCTATCAGACACCGGTGACGGCCCAAGCAGCTTCAAAGATGACCCCAAAACGGCCCCAGAGGGCCTTAAAAGAGGCCCACCACGAAGACGGTCTAAGA
Organism: Prorocentrum cordatum; assembly: GCA_963575745.1. NCBI lineage: Eukaryota > Dinophyceae > Prorocentrales > Prorocentraceae > Prorocentrum > Prorocentrum cordatum. Next base: position 312,479 of record CAUYUJ010015221.1, read on the forward strand.
GGGCCCCTATATGGCACAAAGAGGCCCAGCGCTCCCCAAGACGGTCCCAGAGGCCCCCGAACACGGCCAAAGAGGACCCTAAGAGCCCCAAGGCGGCCAGGAAAGGCTTCTCAACCAAACCAGGGGAAAGGATTCCCCCCCGCCAAAACGACCCCACAGGTCAAACTTCGCAAGAGTGCCCCAAGACTGCCCAAGAGGCCCCCAAGAGGCCCCAAGAAACCCTAAAGCGACCTCCGAGACAACCGCAGAGCCCCCAACAGGCTTCCAAGAGGCTCCCCAGAGGTCCCCCAACGGCCCTACAGCGACTGGTCTTTACGTGCTCCGAACGTGCACCCCACGAAGCGAAAGGAATCCACGTCCAGAGTTGACGTGCTGAGCGGCAGTGCTTTTCGTCGACGGCCTGAGTGTAGCGTGTCCAACATGAAACTCGTACAGAAGTACTGCATGCTGTACGCCTTTACAGAACTATGTAACCCATATTACCCCTCTCCTCAGAGGCCACGCCACTTCCGTCGATCGACGAGTGGAGGGACCATTCCGTGGCCTTAATTAAAACCTACAACAGCAACTGAAAAGCCTATGATTTGTGCCCATTGGGCTTCTTGGGGCTCTCAGACGTCATCGAGACGGCTCAATCTTGCTTCAGTACAAGTCAAGACGCCCCGAGGCAATCCAAAATTGCCCCAAGAGCTCCAAAAGGGCCCAACGAAGACCCCCAATAACGCCTCCACAAACAAAAACCAATGAGTTGCCAGGAGTTATTGTTCCACAAATTTTAGCGTCGCGGTTGTTCGACCCCCAGAGGCTCATTACGGCCCAAGCACCCTCCAAATCAAGCACCAAACGGCACAGGAAGCTCCCAAGAAGGCCCAAGATGGCCCAAGAGGGCCCCAAGGCGGTCTAAGAGACCCCCAAGACGGTCCAAGAGGCCCCCATGCCGGACCAAGAGGACCCCAAGAGAGCCCCAAGGCGGCCGCGAGAGGCCCATACAACGGCCTCCGTAGGGGCCACACGGCGCAAGAACGCCCCAAGACTGCCCAAGAGGCCCCTGAGAGGCCCCAAGAAACCCTAACGAGAACCCCGAGGGGCCCACAAGGGGCCCCCAAGAGGCCTTCAAGAGGCTCCAGAGGCTCCCACCAGGCCCGAAACGACTGGACTGTACATGCTGTGGACGCGCACTCCGCGAAGTGGAAGGAGTCCATGTCCAGAGGTGACGGGCTGAGCGGCAGTACTCTTCGGCGAACGCCTTAGTGCAACATGTTCAATCTATCAAAATATCGCTTAATTACTTCGTGCTGTATTCTTTTACATATTAGGTACCCCCCTGACCCCACCCTGGGGTCACACCACACCCGTGAACCAGAGGTGCCCCCCCCCTCTGCTGGGCTTCAAGACCCAACCAGAACCTGAAGAAAATCCATGTTTTGGGCTTCTTGGAGCTCTGCGATGACCTCAAGACCCTTTAAAATGGCCCCAACATGGCCCAATATGTCCAAGACGGCCCATCACAGCCCCAAGGCGGCCCAAGCTGGCCCCAAGAGGGCCCAAGAGTCCCCAAGGACGACCCAAGATGGCCCCAAGAGACCCCAGAAGAGGGCGTCTGGAGGCCAACAGAAACTATGTTACATGGGTTTTGGAACGAGTGTAGCGTTCTCGCTGTTTGTTTTCAACTCTCGGGGGCCCATGACGGCCCACTCAGCCTCAAAGATGGTTCCAAGACCACCTCAGAGGCCTCCAAGAGGCTCTCGAGACGGCCCAAGAGGTTCCCATGATTGCCCCAAGAGGCCGCCATGACGATCCAAGAGGCCCCCCAGACGGCCCAAGAGGAGCAGCATTCAACAAACGTCATCGCTTCTGAGCCCCCGCACCTACAAGCAAGAACACAAGAGCGGATGTACGGAGAAACGAGCTTCTGACATACGAAGTCGTACATGGGCCGTGCTACCTGCGGACGGGAGTGACGGGGGCCCAGCGCGTAGACGTGATGGGCGGGGCG
>CAUYUJ010015221.1:316974-334474 GCA_963575745.1 Prorocentrum cordatum
ACGACACGGAGGAGGAGGTGGAGGAGGAATAGGCAGGCAAAGGTGGTGCGATGGCGTGAGACGGGAAGAGGTGGAGAACAAACAAATCAGTCTGGCGAAAGGCCTAGAGAGCTGGGCGAGGCCTCCTCTTCGTATGCTGCAAGCCGCGGGAAGGATGGAGATCGGGCCAGTGCACATGGGGGGCTGAGGAGCGGGCGCGCGGGAGGTTGCGCAGGCATGCTGACCTCGGACCGAGCAGGAGGGCGAAGATAAGGAGCAACAAGAGCAACATTGGAGGAACAACAACAGCATGCATACACATATTATGCTGGGAGGTCCGCGCGGACCTCTTGGATCTGCGCTGATCCCCCCTCCCTGGCTCGCAGAGCGCGCCTGGGACGGCGCTGGAGGCGCCGCCAGGGGATCCCAGCGCCGATCCGATAAATCCGCGCGGATCTCCGACAACCTCTGTTCATGCCGCCGTTCTTCTCGAAGCATCAGGGGGGACCCATCCGCGCAAGGCGACGGATAGTTGCATGTCTGACCTCGGACGGCGGACCGATGCACGCAGGCTGCGGCGCGCAGACGGCATCGAGCGAGAGGAGCGCAGGATCTCCGCCGACGCGCACCAACCATCCTGAAGGAGCTTCAACACCGCATGCGTGGCGCGACACGGCTGCAGGGTGTGGCGAACTGGGCGCGGACACGCCATGCGGGCGATCAGGCTGAGGCCGTCGGTGGAGCTCCCTGAGGGACGCGCAACGTGTGTGGGCGGTGTCGAAATGGTCCCGGGCTCGCCATGCGAGCGCGCCCATCGAGATCGTAGGAGGAGGTCCCGAAGTGCGGCGAGACGCGTGAGGGGTGCAATGGTCCTCCATCCCCAGCCGATCCTCCTCCTCCTCCTCCTCCTCATCCCGACCCTCCTTCATCCCCTGCCGATCCTCCTCCCTCGTCATAATCTGGATGTCTCCTATCCTGCTCCTCCTCCCGCTCATCTTCATCCTCCGCTTGATCTCTTCCTCCTCCTCCTTCTCCTCCTTCTCCTCTCTCCCTCGCTCCATCGAGCTTCGCGTCGACAGCCAAACGCAAGAGGGCAGGTAATGCCAAAGAAACCATGCGGATGCACGTCGGGATGGGATTGAGAGCTGATTCCGATACCCAGCGAAGCTCCAGGGGCACTCCCGAACGGTCGATCTCCTCCTGGTCCCGATACTCCTCTTCCTCCTCCTCCGCCTCATTCATGTCCTCATCGTCATCCTTTTCTGCTGCGTGCCCCTTTCCTATCCTCGTCCTCCTCATTGGCTTTATCCTCCTTCTCATCCTCCTACTCCTCCTCATCCTCGTCCTCCTCTTCCTCCTACGTACTCCTCCTCCGCCAGAGAGGAGGCCAGAGAGTGTCCAGGTCACGGCAGACGACCTGAACAAGATGGGCCACGGAGTGTGAGGGGTGAATGGCGCAATGGACTCACTCAGCCTGATCCTTTCGGTGCAGCTCGCTATGGTGCCACAATCTAAGGAGCCCACAAAGGACGTACGCGCCCAACCGTGTTACAAGAACACGGCCCCCGAATCCGCGACACCGGCTGCCTGATACGATCGTTCGTGCAATGCGTGCTCTCGAAACCAACGTGGATTCATGTACGTGTACGTCCTTTTGTCGCTCCCGGCAATCGTATCCTTCGGAAGGCGCCGTTTCGAGCATCATGATGAGATCGCCGCGAGATCGATAATACGACGCAGAGGAATGACCCGCTCCATGACTACAGGCACATGCTCCCCCGGCTGGCACGGAGGAGCAACAGGAAGGGGAGGGAAAAACGGGGAGGCAGAGGAGGACGAGGAGGCCGCATGTGGTGTGGGGGGGGGGGGTACACGTCATTCATTTCGAATCGTGCTCATTTTTAGTTGTGCTCGTTTCTAATTGTTCCTGGCCCCCTAGTGGCCAGGAAGAGGCCCAGGACAGAACAACTGGCAATGCAAGGATCTTGGCCCCCCCCAAAAACATCAGAGGACCTCCGAAGACTCAGAAGTGAACAATGCGTAGGCCGGGGGGGATGCGGGCAATACTTCTATCCATACCAAGAGAGTCTTGGACTTTTTAGGAAGAGGTGCTGCAACGCCGAGGCGCACTGGATATGGATAAAATCAGGCCTCTTGGGGCCAGATCTTTCTCCATGTCCAGTGCGTCCACGGCTCCTGGGGAAGAGAGCCCAAGACTCTGAAGACGCATTGGCTGTGGATAGGACTATTGCCCGCAGGGGAGGCCGAGCAGTAGGAGAGTGTGAGGGGGCTGGATCGACGCGGGCCCTGGCTGGGCACGAGTCGCCCCGCGGCTTCCGAGCCACACCGCAGAGGTCTCCGGCGGCCGCTGGCGGGGCGATCCCGGGCCTCCCCGGAGCGCGCTCGCCGAGGGGGCAGCTGCCGGCAGGCACCCCGAGGCTGGAGGGCCGCCGGGGGCCGACGAGAACGCGCGCAGGCCTCGAGCCTCGAGGCGGAGGGGAGGATGAAGAGGCCCTGGGACACACAAATAACTACACACAAATAAAAGGATTCCCCATAGTTTCCCATGTTCTCTGGGTTTTTGTCTTCCCCCGCACTTCCCAAATTTTCCCATATTTTCTGGGGAATCGAAGATCAATTGTGTCTGTGTGTTTTTTCCCTCCTGAAAGGAGCAGGCGGACGAAGGTGAGGAACAATGAGCTGGACGCCCAGAGCGGGTACGGTCGGGCTTGACTGGAGAGGGCGCGCGGGAGGACACAAGGGCCTTTCGAGGGCCACATCGCCGCAGGGATGCAGACAGCGTGGGTCGCGAACCACAGGACACAAGAGTACCCTTGATCTGGCAGGGTCGACCTACTAATCCGGGCCGCCTGTAATCTGGACGCCCGAAGCGGTTACTTACAATTGGGCACGATGCCCAGCAGCAAACGCTGTCCAACACCGACGACGGCCGCTGTTAATTAGGCAGGCGGCCTTCTGTCCCAACTGGGCAACCGTCGCGGCGACACCGACAGCGAGCCCAGTTCAATTTAAAAAATGACCAGGGCATGTTGCGGGCCTTTGTCAGGATGAGGGGCCGAACGGTCATTCACTGTCCCTGGGCGCGTGGTTGAAATGGGGTTTGGCGGTGCGGATACTTGTTGCGTTGTTGCTGTCGTCGTCCTCGCCCACGATCCACCCGGGACCCCCCCCGCGCCCCCACCCCGCGACCCACCCGCGACCCACCCGCGACCCACCCGCGACACTTCCCGCGACCCAGCCGCGACCCACCCCGCGCCCGCCCACGCACTCTGATCCGCAACTGCGGGGTGGTTCGTACGTACCTGACGCGGTCGACCATGAATCCCTTGTTACCCATCGCTCCAGGGCAGGGCTCGGCGGTCTTCGGCGGTCCTCGGGCAATTTTCGGCATTCTGACGGTCTTCGGGGGGGGGGGTCCGGCGTTGTTTGGCTGGTTCCGGCGGTCCTCGGCGCGAAAGACGGATGGCTGCGTTCAACAGGGGGTCCATGATCTAACGTACCCACTCTCCCCGTGCCCCTTCCGATGGTCCCGCAGGAACCCCAGACCCCCGACGTCATGATTTTTTCATGACGCGACCCCCAGAGGTCCGGACCCATTCCCCGGGACCGGTTTTTCATCCCGAGTCGTTTTCTGACGGTCCTGAGGGCCGGTAAGGACCCCTGGAAACCGAAAATAGCGAAAAACCTCGCGTCATGATTTTTTCATTGCTCGAGGGGGTCTGGGACAGGGGGAGGACCAGGCGGCGAGACCCCTGGGCGTTGGAGGCGGGGCCCTGCCTGCGGCGCTGCCGCTGGCCAGCACCGCCGCGAGCACGGGAGCAGCAGGAGCACAGGGTGCCTTCGCGGGCCCACGTTTGGGGGGGGGGCGCGGCTGCGGCGGAGCGACGTCCAGGGGCGCGGAGATGTTCGGGGGGCGAGGCGGGGGATTGCAAAAAAACCAAGGATTGCAAAAAAACCCAGGATTGCAAAAAAAAACCTGGATTGCAAAAAAACATTGTTTTGCAATTTTTTTTTTTGCAATCCTTCGTTTGCAATCCTTCGAGGAGGAGGCTCCAGAAACTTCATGTACGCGGAGGCGGGCGGGGCGGAGGCGGAGGGCGGCGAGGCGAGGCGGGCGAGGCGGACGCGAGGGGCTCCGAGGACGAGGTTCTGGGCCAACAGAGGCATGCTCAGAATGATTGCCAGACACAAGCGGCTCACCTGGCCGACCGCCAGGCTTGTCATGCGAAGCAGTGGGACTGGGCCTGTGGAAACCACTCCCTGGTTCCCCGCCGGGCGGACGAGGACGAAGGCGAGGCGGAATATCCGGATGAGGAACACGGAGAAGCGGATGAGGAGAGGGCCCAGGAAGGGAAGCGGCAGATCCGCCAGCCCTTGCTTCCAGGGCGCACGCCGCGCCTTCGCGGGCCCATCCTGGGGGGCACGACGTGCAGGGGGCGTGGACATGTTTCGGGGGACGCGGCGGGAAAGGGGGAAGAGGAGGAGGAAAGGGAGGAGGATATTGAGGACGAGCAGGACAACAACAGTCTCAACAACAGCAGAAACAACGGCAGCAACAACACCAGCAACACCATCAACACAATCAGCATCAACCAACACCAGCAACCACAACAACAACCAACGAAATACGAATACTAGTACACATAAGGGGAAACATGCTAATCATACGAATAAGAACGTGCAAACATGTATTATAATATTACAAACGAGCAACACAAGTATTGATGGTAACGATGAAAACGCAGAACAGCACTACAAGTAAGAAGAAGAGTACGATTAACCTGCCAATAAAAAGCATAACAATACTACGACTCAGAACCAGGAGAATAATAATAGTAAGAAACCGAAGCGCAAAAAGGAACAATATCAAGAAGAAGACGCCCTGCGATACCGCAGATCCTGCCACATCCGGGGCGCGGTCGCAGCCGCGGCCTCCAGCGCATGCGCCGAGCGGCGGCGCGCCCCTGCGGGGAACAGAATCGACGCGTAGGACGAGTGCACATTCGCTGAGTAGACAGCGCCACCATATCCAATGGAGAGACTGGGGCGCGCGCTGCTGATGCCTCCGCATCATGCAGGTGTTCCACGAATGGGGGCGGCCTTACAGCAGCGCCAGACCCGCCAGACCACGCGCGCCGCCAGGCTGTCTCTGCAGCTGTCCCCGCCCGAGCGTTGCCAAACCCGCCGCCGGACCCGCCTGACACTGCGCGCCACGAGGCGGCCCCTGCATTTCCGTTGCTTGCCTTCCTCCACGCATCAAACATCAGGTGGGTCAACGCGCGCGTGTGAGAATTACTGCATCTGCCGCTGGTAACGACAAAGCAGGGGGCAGGCCTCTTATCTCGAATCCGTATCCGCACAAAGTCCTGGCCCCTGCTGGGCAACAAACTGAACGCGCTCTCTGCTCTCTCTGACAGGTGATCCCGGGCCCGTCTAAACGAACGGGTCGGAACAGGGTGCAGTTAGCAGCAACCAACGGCCCGTTGCGGCCCAAATAAGTGCCTGCTGCATCAGCACTCTCGGGCAGCCGCTCCAATAGCTTTGGTCCGCTCCTCCAACTCCATCATCTTCGCCTCGAACGCGCTGGGGGTGCTCGGCCTGGCTCTCGCCATTGTCGCGGTGGGCTTCGCTGAGGCTCGAGGGGTCTTCATCTGCTTTTCAAAAGGCACTATGGCGTGGATGTCGCCAGCCAGTCTTTGGCGGGGCTCGATGCCCCCCCTCAGGTTGGAGAGCGCTTCCATCCTTTTGGTCGTCGGCCTCGCCCAATGCCGCCCGAGCTTCACCGCGCGCATCTGACGCGGCCGAGCCACGCTGCCAATTCGCGCGAATGCAATGGACTTGCGGTCCACGTCGCTCAAGTCACCTTCCTGGTCGACGGCGAGTTGACGGCGGCCCCAAGGATACCCGAGAAACTCGCGGAAGAAAACGGAAGTGCCGTGACGACCGTTAACACCGCCATCTCCGTCTTGTCAGCGTCGATGGCCCTCGGGGCGCTGCTGCCCCATGTCCGCGCGGCGCTAGTCATGCCGACCGTCCTGTCGCGCGCCACTGACGCGCATGAAACTGGGAGATTGACGCTGCCACCTTTCTTTTTCTGTGTCGCGCAGGGGCAATGCGTCGGCCATCGGGCGCAGGGCTTCTGCGCCGCCTCCATTCTCTCCTCGAAATCAGGCGGGGGCGCAGGGTGCCGTTCCGCCCCCGGCTTGGCGCGCCGATCCGCGTGGGCGTTACTGTCAGTCAACCTCGGGGTCGCCTCGCCTAGCCTTGCGCGCTCCGGCGAGCATTCCTGCGCGGCGTGTTCTGAAAATGGTGGCGGCCCGACGTGCTCTGAAAACAAGAAACGACTCCGCCGCGCCTCTCACGCAACGACGGCAGCGTTTTCTCACCCACGTTAAAAGCGTTCGCCGCGACGGTGGGGCCCGCGCGCGCCGCCGCTGGCCTATCAGACCTGCCCAATGAAAGCGAATTTTTCCGACGCCGCCGATGTGCGAGCTAGGCGCGCGGGCACCGGGGCGCGCGTTTTCCCGGGGGGCGTCGTGCCAAGTGGGTCCGCGAGCGCAGCTGCTCAGCCAGCCCTCTCCAACTCAGAGAAGAAGGGTGTCGAGGAAGACCCCTCAATCGCGGGATTCGTATGATGCAAGTAGGCGTCGGTCACTGCGCTGCCCATGTCCCAATCCTCAGCCCCATCTCGCCCGGCGCGGTCCACCGCGCATGCCTGCGCGCCAGCGTCCGCCGTCGCAACGTCATCATCGCGACGGAAGAAACACCCACGTAAGATCGCGTGATCAGCGAGGCCGGCTCGGATGTCTTGACGCAGCGCCTCGCCGACGTCAACTCTTGCAATGTGCATCTGGCTAACCTGTGTGAAACTGCGTAAACCGACCCAAGCTTGCACTTCCCGATCGAGATCCCCGACCCGCGCCCAGGCTCCGTCGACGTGCAGATCATGGCGCAGAACTCCTGGTAACTGTTTAGTGTCCTTCTTTTTGGCCCCAAGAAGTGCCACAGCAAACCGCTGGCGACCCTCGCAAGCGGACTGTTGAGACGCTTCTGCCCGAGGCGAACTTCATGTAGACGCGTCAAAACCTGCGCGGGCAAATTTTCCTGAGTGGAAAGAACCACCTGAGCGATGTCGACCTCGTCGCGCAGACGATTGGCCGACGCCGGGCTTTCGTCGATGTGCCGGCCAACTCCCTGCGCGCACGTCGCAGCGAATGCGACAGGCCCGCGGGTGAGATTGCGCTGTCGCACGACGCCGGGCGCAGTCGCTGCCCGGCCCCGCCAAGTCTGCAACTCCTGAGTGGTCACGTCGACACCCTCTGGTTTGTCGGGCGCGGTCCACCGCGCGCGGCGACGCTGCAGCGCTGGCGACGCCACGTCGCGATTAGCAATATCACGCAAGAGTGCCGTCTTGGCTCTGGCCGAGAGTCATGCGTGGTAGGGTTTGCGCTGCTGCGCCCTCGCCGGAACCGTTGCCGTTCGTTCTCGCGCGCGCCGCTCACCCCGCCCCGAGGGGCAACGCTGTCCCGGCGCCCGCCACGTGGATTCGAGCGGTACTCTCCAATGCTTTGACGGGAACCGCGCGCCTGGACCTGCCGAGCTCCCGGAACCTCCTGTCTGGAACTTTGCTCTCTCGCGGTGTTGCCCTCAAGGTGCCTGGCGCCGTCCTTCTGCTGCCGCCGGTGCGATCGGCCCCTGGACAGATGGTCGGGGCCCCCGCCGCACCACTACCGACCTTGAGCTCCTGGGCAGTGGCAGCGCTGTTGTCATGCACGCTGCAGATGATGGCAGACTTGTCGCCGATGCCAGATCCCATCCGGCTGACCCTCCTGCGAAACGCACGGCCTGCTGCAACTACCACCTGGATGACCTCGTGCTTGGTTGCCCCGTCCACGCGGGGGGCCTTCGTCGTCTACGTAAGACGAAGAGAATCCACCACCGTGCAGCGAGGCACGGAATGGGCACCACCTCAGGTCCTTTGCCTAATCGTTCCGAAACCTTGAAGGTGCCCAGGCCAAAATTTCAGGAGGGCGCGGCGACGGACCAGCGAAGCGCAGCTTCGCTAATTGGCCTCAAAACATGCGCGCCGATTCCAAGAATGCTACGCGTCGGATTCGCGGAGCGCCGCTCCGCTAACCCGCCTCAAAGCATGCGATTCGCGGAATGCTCCGCGTTGCGTAAGAGGAGTGGGAGAACAAAAAGCCGACACTGGCACCGAGAAAGTATTAGTTCCGCGAAATTTTGAATTGCGCTTTGGACCAGGGTGGCCCCGCCCTGGCCTGAGGAAACGCAAAACAGCCAGGGAGGGCGGGGGAAAGGAGTTGCCGCGAAGCAGGTAGGAAGGAGGACAGGAAACAAAAAGTGCAAGCGAGAAGCGAAACTGGCGGGCGCTCTCGGGAGAGGAGGGAGAAAAGAGGGAAGAATGCGGCATCCTCCATGACCGAAGCCTCACTCCCCCCACCGCCGCCCTCCCCCACGCTTCCCCCCGCCCGCTCGCCCCCCTCACACGCCCCCCCCCCCCTCCCACACCCGCCCTCTGTCCGCCCGCGTCGCATCCCTGACCCTCGATTTGCCCGAAGCCAGCACCCGACGATTCCGAACCGCCTGCTCCCCGCGAGTGGGGGCGGCGGCCACCCTGCGCGTTTGGGGCCAAAGAGTGTGGTTTACTCTTGACCCGGGCCGGCAGCCCCTGGCAAACTTCCGACATCGTCGAGGGGTTCAGCTCGCCCACGGGGCCGCCGATCCAGAGGAGGCCTTGGTACTGGCGTCGGCTTTTTGATGTTGCAGTGAACGAAAAGCCGGCACCGGCACCAAGACGCCACTGGAAAAGTTGGCAGCGGTTTCCCTGTGGGGGTTGAGCGATCCAAAGGAGCCTGGAAAGCTTGAGATGGTTGGCATTGCTTTCCGAACTTGCAGGCCATGGGGCTTGCATGATAGAAAAGCGCCCCATGGGGCTCTTGGCGCCCCTAGGCCCCATGGGGCTTCCAGGCCCCATGGGGTTTCCAAAGTCCGCGGGACGCGCCAGGCCCAGAAACCCGATGTGGCCCTGACGAGTCATGGAGCCCATGGGGCCCGCGCGGCTCGCTAGGCCAGCGCGGCGCACTTGGCCCATGCGCGCTGCGTCGCACGTGCGGCCCAAGAAACCTTCGTGGGTTCGCACGGCTGGGTTCGCACGGCCCACGGCCCTCGCGCGGCCAATGGAAATCCGAACGCCCACCTGGGGAAATAGAAACGGCCCGCCTTGTTCCCACGCGCTCAGAGCTGGCATTCATCAACGCGGGACACGCGAGCCCGAAGACACGGGCGACGGCAGTCAACGGAGGCTATTTTTTTTTCTTTTCCAATGGGATCTTGGTGTTGGTGTCGGGTTCCGGTGCGCCGAAGGAGCGCCGCACCGCTAATTGGCCTCAAAGCCTGCGCGCCGATTCCTGAAGTGCCCCGGGTCAGATTAGTAGAGCGCCGCTCACATCCGCATCAAAGCATGCGGTTCGCGGAAAGCTCCGCGTCGGATAACCAGAGCGCCGCTCTGCGAATTGGCCTCAACGCAAGCGCGCCGAACTGGCGGTTCCTGAAGTACTCAGCGTCGGATTCGCGGGATGCCGTTCCGCGAATGGGCCTCAAATCGCACGCGTCGGCATTGCTTCCGCTTGTGTCGCACCTGCCTCCAAGAGTCCCCCCGGAAAGCCTCCCACGCATCCCAGCGAACATCCACGAGGGCTCGCCGCCAAGAGGCCCCAAAAGGTCCCAAAGAGGCCCGCAAAGGCCCAAGACGGCCACAAAAAGGCTTCAGAACTGCCTCAAGAGGCCCCCGAGGGTCCCGAGAGGCCCCCCAGAAGATCCAAACGAACATCCAATAGGCTTCGCACCCTATCCCACGAACGGTGGAGGGATGAGCCAAAGGCACTTTGATATAGACTGATGAATCGCGGTGTACCTTTCATGCTCCTTTACAGTGTGCGCCTTGATGACTATGTCGGCGTAGCAATCGCCTACAGGAAGGCTTGGGGTGGCATGCGGCGGTCGGGAACCATGGTGGGCCTTGCCTGTGATGGCACGGTGTCCACCACATCGGTTGTATACTCGTTTCGCCTGCGCTGTCGCCGCGCGCATCTGCCACAATGTGTCCCTCGCCTCGTCCAAGGGATCATCTCGTAATGCTTGCTGTGATCGGCCACTAGCGTCGCGGTGAAACGTTTCTGGGTACCGTGGGTCTCTCTGCGAGCTGAAAAAAAACAAAGCGCAATCGATCGCTGATATCCCTGCCGCAACTCCCGAAAATCGCTTGGCAATTCGCACATGTAAGGTTTGAACATGATTTCGGCGAGCCCTCTGCCAAACTCTGTAGCTTGACAAATACAAGATAGTCGGACGATGACCACCCATTGTTTTAGGCAGCATCGGCATCACCATCCAAGTAAGATGGCGAGGTAAAAACCGATCCGCTCGCTAACTTTTCAACCCAGACTGAAAACGGTTAGCCCTGAATTCCGTAGGTGCTGGTAGTGGGCAAGATGAACTGCAGTCCAAGCTGCTGGACTTCCGTTTCGGGAAGAATGCTGAGGCCCGCCTCATCTCTGGCACACTAGCTCGCGAGTTAACTTCACCATCATGTACTCACGCTTCCGAAGGCTTCCAACTGGATTTCCAGAGCCTGGCGTCCGTGTCCTCCGCATCATCGGTTATCCTGGGCGAGCGCGCTAAGAAATCATAGATTCTACCTGCCACAATTGTAGACGCCTGTGCAGCACGAGCTGCCGTGACACGATGTAGCCTGCCAATCCCATACCCGCTCGCGCCATCACACCTTTGTTTCTATCTGGCCGCACTGCCTCGGTCAGCATATTGTCATTGCCTCGGTCAACGTCTTGTTTGGAAGCCCTTATACATTCTGCATGCTCTTCCGGCAGCATGACGACGTTTTTTGCCGAGGTCCCAGCATGTGATAAGCATCGCCGCGCTTCAGCCACAATCGCATCCAGCCGATGGCTCACTCCACAAGCCAGGGTAAGTAGAGCTGAGAAAACCATGAACCTCATCAACAAGGATGGGCGCCAACGCTAGGGAGGGATAGGAATATGGGGGAAACATTGACCTGGAATTGGCGATATATCGCCGATGGATCGGCGATCGTGAATCCGCACGCTCCTGGGCAGGTTGGGGCCATCGGGCCCCATATCGGCGATCAATGGGCGATTAGGGGTCGTTGCAATCCCCCCCCTATGCCATCCCCCCCTCTCCTTGCCCCCGAACAAAGAGCTGAAGAAACCATGAACCTCGTCAACATGGATTGGCCCGGCTTCAGCTTTCCTACGGGCTCCGCCGGCGATGCCCCGCCCCTTTTGTTGTTGCTTCCGCAAGCTTCCGCGGGCCTTCCGCCGCCACGTTCCGCAGAGGAAGAGATGGCAACCCCCTCGATCCTGTACAGTCGACCCGTATCATAAGGATACACGGTGCTCCGAGTTTCTGAATAAGCGGCGGGGGGGCGTCACCCCCGCCGACAGCCTCACATCGACCCCCGTCGCGGGAAGTCACCGCGCGCCGAAGGCGCTCCGACCCCCGTCGCCGCGCGACGACGAGGCGAGGTTGACCACCGTCGGGGGGGTACCCCCCCACGCTTGTTAAGAAACCCAGAAGCTTCGCGAGCGGGGCGCGGCCAGCGGAAGTCGCTATTGATGGGCCGAAGAGGCAGGGATGCAAGGGCATCCTTGGGAAGGCTGCCCATCCTTGTCAAGCGGGTTGGCTGTAAGGCGAGGCGCTCTCTGGAACGCCTCAGATACGTTCTGTTCGCCAGTTCTCCCGGCAGAGAGCGGCCCGGTTCCTCAAGAAGAAAAGCTCCAAGTCTCTGGATGCGCGCGACCTCCCTCGGACCGAAGGCGTCCGCTCAGCACCCCCAGGTCACGACCTCAGACACACAAACATACGGTCAAGAACTTTCGCTTAGGGTGTCGCGGCGGCGGCCACGGCGACACGCTATGCCCTGCGAGCGGATAGCGTGTCGCTCCGCTCCGCGGGACAGGAGGCTTAGAAAAGCTCGGGACGTTGACGCCTAGGGAATAGGGGCCGTGGATAGCGTGTCGCGCCGCGGCGTGGTGTGCCAGATGTTCGTCTTTCAATTCCAATAGTTCCCACATTTTCATGGGCATCGACGATTCTATGTGTCTGTGTGTGTGTTCCCCTCTTGAGCCTTCTAGACGGGTCACGACCCTGTGTAAAAAAACACATGGGGCCGCGCCTTCGGTGCTGCGTTTTTTTTCTCGTTTGGTTTGCTTGAATAGTTTTCATGAGGCGCATTGGGTCCGCCTTTTCGGGATCAGTAAACACAGCGATGTATCTGCACCTTCGAGGCTACGACCTCTTGAAATTAACTATCGATCCGCGGCTCTGAGGCCGCCATCCCCCCTAACAACATCTACAGACCTGTGCCTCCGAGGCCACGCGCCCTTGTAACGAGAACTACGGGCCCAGTCTTCGAACTGGACCACTGAGCCGCACGCCGCCAATCAGCAACTCAACCAACCAAGTAGCCAGCCAAACTGCACACCGCCCGTCCAGACAGCCAGCCGCCCAGTCGAGTAGCCAGCCTGCCAACCAATCCGCCAATCAACCAAACAGCCCGACCGACTCAACCATACGGGCAATCAACGTAGTGGGGAGGGCGAAGACCTCAGTGGGATGAGGATGAGGATGAGGACGGGGAGGAGGGGCGGTTCATGAAGTTCATGAGCGGATGGTCTCGCCAACTGGCACGACAAGGCTCGCCACGCGAGGAAGGCTGAGCCAGGAAGGAGAGGCGGGGGCGGGACTGCAACGGCAACGGCTGAGCGCGCTTCCGCGCGTCGCTGCCACCACTGCTGCATCTGCCTTTGCCTCTGCTGATGCCGTGCTTTTGTTCTTGCGGCGCTTTCGGACCATATGTACTGTCGTGGTTGAGCATGCGAGCGCAGCTGTGAGTGCGCGGCGGAGGACGGCGACGAGGGCGAGACGGGCCAGGCGAACAGAGGGCGAGCAGCGCCCCTTCCCCGCACGATCACACCCAGAACCCCGGGAGCTGCGCGCGAACGAGAAGAGTGCGATACGACCACTGTCGCGCAAGCGGTGTTCACGCGGTGCATGCTCCTCCCGCTGCTCCTCCTCCCCCTCCCTCCACGTCCACGCCGACGAGGCCCCCCACGCGGAGAGGAGCTCCCCCATCCGAGGCCCCTGCTTCCTCCTCCCTCCTCCTTCTTCCTCCCTTCCGCCCCTCCTGCTCCCGCTCCTCCCTCCCTCCGCCTTCCCCTCCCTCCCTCCCTCCCTCCTCCCTCCTCTTCGCCCAACCTGGACATGAACTACATGTTCGCCCGACGAGCAAGGAGTTGCCTGAGAGGCCGCGTGGAAATAGCCGCAAGGATATGGAGAAATCTGCCCTTCTACCATCGCCAGGTGCACTTTTCAAGTTGGACTGTGATTTAACAGCCATGAGCCCTCAAGGCGGCCCGACGACAAGCGAATCCCACTGCGGACCTTCCAAATACACTGTCTTTACCTGTCCTCCTCTTCCTCTCGCTTGCCGTCCGTCTTCTTCTGCTGCTGCTGCTGCTGCTCCTCCTCCTCCTCGTCCTCCTCCTCTTCTTCCTCCTTCTACTCCTCCTCCCATGGGTCACAGACAGCGGATACGTCTGCGAGGGCCCCGGCGGTGCTCTCGGTGTGGGAGTTCGCGCATAGCAGCCAACACGCCAGGACCACGCGACAGCCTCACCTGGTTTTCGGGCGCAGGAAACCATGCACTAGTTAAGGATGGGATGGGGAGGAGGAGAAGGAGGAGGAGGAGGAGAAGGAGGAGGAGAACTCTTGGGGCCTTCTGGCTCCTTGGCGCTCCTTGGCCCCTTGGCGGCCTTTTTGGCCGTCAACCCCGCGGGCGCCAGATCCACGGATCGGGGAACGTACCTCAGCCTCCTCCTCCTCCTCCTCCCTCCTCCTCCTCCTCCTCGTCCTCCTCCTCCTCCTCCTCCTCCTCCTCCTCCTCCTCCTCCTCCTCCTCCTCCTCCTCCTCCTCCTCCTCCTCCTCCTCCTCCTCCTCCTCCTCCTCCACCTCCGCCTCCTGCTCCTCCTCCTGCTCCTCCTCCTCCCCCTCCTCCTCCTTCCTCCTCCTCCTCCTCCTCCTCCTCCTCTCCTCCTCCTCCTCCTCCCCCTCCCCCTCCCCCTCCCCCTCCCCCTCCTCCTCCTCCTCCTCCTCCCCTCCTCCTCCTCCTCCTCCTCCTCCTCCTCTTCCTCCTCCTCCTCCTTCTCCTCCTCCTCCTCCTCCTCCTCCTCCTCCTCCCCTCCTCCTCCTCCTCCTCCTCCTCCTCCTCTCCTCCTCCTCCTCCTCCTCCTCCTCCCCCTCCCCTTCTCCTCCTCCTCCTCCTCCTCCTCCTCCTCCCCTCCTCCTCCTCCACCTCCTCCTCCTCACTCCTCCGCCCTCCTCCTCCGCCGCTTCCTCCTCCTCCTCCCTCCTCCTCCTCCTCCTCCTCCTCCTCCTCCTCCTCCTCCTCTCCTCCTCCTCACTCCCCTCCTCCTCCTCCTCCTCCTCCTCCTCCTCCCTCCTCCTCCTCACTCCTCTCCTCCTCCTCCTCCTCCCTCCTCCTCCTCCTCCTCCACCTCACTCCTCCTCCTCCTCCTCCTCCTCCTCCTCCTCTCCTCCTCCTCCTCCTCCTCCTCCTCCTCCTCCTCCTCCTCCTCCCCCTCGGCGCCGGTGCCGCCTGCTTCGGCGACGGGGCGCGCCGATGCTGCACAGAAGCGGGACCCGTCGGTTTAGTCCACGCGCCGTGTCTCATGCCTGCGCTCCCTCGAAGTTCTCGTCACTGTAAACATCGAACCCTCATCCCATCCCTTTGAGCAGGGACCGACCGTCCCAGCATTCCTATAGTCCTACCACGAAATGTTCGTAGAACCCAAACATGTTCTCAGAACAAAAGCCATGTTCTTAGAACATAAGCCCGATGTGATAAAACAAGACAGTCCCAGCCAGAAATGTTCTAAGAACACTTCGTGGAAAACACGAAAGGTTCCTAGAACATTGTTTGGTAGCGCTATAGGCGAGCCAGGACGCTTCGCCACTGCTTGATCCCTCGTCTCCTCACTGGGGGGAGCGTCAGGGGGGAACTGGCTCAGGGGGGAAGCATCGACCTGGAAGCAACGGTGCGCGGCCGACTGATCGGCCAGGGGCCCCCCAGAGCAAGCCCGCACGATCCTTTGCTGGGTGGGCCGTGGGGCCCCCTAATTACTACACAGGGCTCCCAACTTCGCGCTTCGCGCTCCGCGCTCCGCGAAAAAACTTCGCGCTCTCGCGCCGCCCCCCCAAGGGAGAAAAGGAGGACGAGGAGGAGGGGGAGAAGGAACGAGGACCGCGAAGCACGAATAACTCCGCGCCCTCGTGGAAGCCCTTGAGTTAGCAGCGATCAATGTGATTGGGGGTCGACGCGTCCCCCCTGAGCCCACCGCCCTCCCCTGACTCTGCCCCCGGCTCGCTTCCTCCTCCCCGAGGGCCCCGCCGGCCTGGCTCCGCTGCGGTGGCCTGCAGCTCCTGGCGCGAGGGTGGAGCTGGGCCCATGCTGCTGCTGCCTGCCCATCCTGCTCCGAGGCAGAAAGGGACGGGGGGGACAGACGAGAAGGGGAGAGGAGGCATGCTCGGGGGCTTGCAGACTTCGAAGACGAGCGGGAAGGCTCCAGAATGCGAGCTTCTGATGCTCTTGCATCTCCTCCCGCGGCCTCCTCGTCGTCGTCAATATCCTCCTTCCCCTGCTCATCCTTATCATCATCTCCCTCTCCTTCCCGCTCCTCCTCCTCCTCCTCCTCCTCCTCCTCCTCGTGCTCTTGTCCGGGTTCTCACAGTATTCCCCCTCCCCACGTCCTTCTCTTGCTTATCCCCTTCCTTAAAGCTGCTGCTGCTGCTGCTGTTCATCACTGCCCTTCCGTTGCTCATGCTGCTCCCCACTCCTCCTCCTCCTCCTCCTCCTCCTCCTCCTCCTCCTCCTTTGTCTTCCTGCTGTTTCCCCCTCCTCCTCCCCCTCCCCCTCGGCCCTCCTCGTCCTCCTCCTCCCTCCTCCTCCTCATCTCCTCATCCTCCTCATCCTCCTCTCCTCCTCTTCGCTTTGATACTGCTGCTGCTGCTCCTCCTCCCCCTATCCCTCGCCCCCCCTCGTCCGCCCCCTCTTCCTCGCTTTGCCGCTGCTGCTGTTCCTGCTGCTGCTGCTGCTGCTGCTCCTCCCCCTGTCCATTCATCATGCTGCTCCTCTTGCGGTCCCCCCCCCCGGCGTCGCGCAACCCCCTGGCGACCAAGTGCACCACGACCTCTTCCCTTCTCAGCGACCTGGACCCTCGTGGTGCAAAGGCCGCCGTCAACGGGGGTCCGACGTTCGGGGCCCACTGGAGGTGCGCTGAAACCTCGAGGAATCCTCCCCTATCGTGCTCCTGCTCGGCCTCCCCCTCCTCATCCTCTTCTCCTCCTCCTCCTCCTCCTCCTCCTCTTCCTCTTCTCCTCCTCCTCCTCCTCCTGCTCCTCCTCCTCCTCTTCCTCCTCCTCCTCCTCCTCCTCCTCCTCCCCCCCGCCTCCACCTCCTCGTCCCCCTCGTCGTCCTCCCACTCCTGTTAGGCCCTCCTGCCTCCCCGTGTGCGCGGGCAGCCAGAAGCACGAAGAGGGGGGACGACGAGGCAGAGAGGCCTGTACCGCCCAGGGGCGGGCCGGCTGGCCGAGGTTCGTGACGCAGTGAAGGCTGGGCGAGGAGGGACTGGCTGAGGAGGGCGAGTGCGGCGAAGAGGTGCAGGACGGCAGCGAAGGTGATTGTCCTGAGTGGTCGGTGGGCCGCATCAAGGTCAAGGTATGTCGTAATGCGCGGGCAGCTGCCGTGCTCGTGGCCTTCAGGCTGGCGAGGCCCTCGAGGGAATCAGGAGCCACGCGCTCCCTGGCTGTGTGTGTGGGGGGGAGCAGGGGGGGCGAGGAGGAGGAGGATGAGCAAGATGAGGGAGGACAACGACGAGGGAGAGGGGGGAAGATGAGAGCGGGGACGGGAAGGGGGGTGAAGAAGGTGCTGACAAGGAAGATGAGGAGGAGGAGGGAATCCGTGCAAAACCAAAACGCGGCAACGATGCTGCACTCCACCATCCCTACAACCTTCCTCTTCACAACCCCGTGCAAACATAGATTCTCAATGCTGGAAATTCGCTCAATCGAAAGCACCCGTGTGAAAATCCAGAACCGTGCCAAAATACCATGTTCGTAAATCGCGCAACGGATCAGCGTGACTGCTGCGCCCTGACAGTCGTAAGTCTTACCAAGACGCTCTTCCTGGGACTTCAGCTCCGCGAGTGAGCGTGACTGTCGCGTCCTGACAAATCGAACCAAGGCCCAAACACAATTCGCGGGATTTGAACTGTCCAGGTCCTCGAACAGGTCGCGCGCTAATAAAACACATGCGCGAGACGCTACGGCGAGAACCGATTGCTGATGTGGAACCACCCTCCATGTTGAAGCTGCTACAGGCCTCTA
>CAUYUJ010015221.1:339474-346116 GCA_963575745.1 Prorocentrum cordatum
GCGCGGAGAGGCCGGCCGGGCTTGGGCCAGCGCCCGCGGGCGGTCCGCCGCAGGTGCTCGGCACCTGGGTCTAAGTCGGGCGTGTCCCCCTGCAGGGGGATTTTGGACGAAAAATTAAACATATCGAACAAAAATCCAGAAATAGTCCCCAGACTATTTTTTTACTCTTTCTGACTCAAACCTGGGTCGAGCAGGGACTGGCCGTCCCGGCATGCCCACCAGGCCTGCCACGACAGCGTCCTCAGTCCAAGAGCTCCTCAGCACAGAAACTCGCTGCTCTTGAGACACGGCGCCCACGGAGCCGATGCGCATCCGACGAAAGCGGCCTCGGCCCGAAAGGTTCTGAGACCGTGTCGTGCACACCGCACGAGGTTCTTCGAGCACTCGTCGGTGGGCCTGTGCGCGAGCCAGGAGGCCTCGTCGCTGCTTCACAGTGGGCGTCGCCTCGGGCGGACGCGTCGCCACCAGCCCCGCGGCCAGCGTCCTGCCCCCGACGGGGGCCCAGAACCTGCAGACGGCGCACTGCCACACGCCGAGGTCGTCGTGGAGCACCACGTCGTGGCTGGTGTCCGCCTCCTGGCCGCCGACCTGGGCAAGGGGCCTGCCATCAGGGACCATCGGGCGGGTGTCAATGGGGGGGGGACCCAGGTGGGGGGCACAGAGATGGGCCCTGGAGGGGCCCTTTAGGCTTCAGTCGGGCACCAGCTGGCTCCCAACGGGACCCTGAGGTGCCCCTCTGGGGACCACTTCCTCGCCCCCCGTTTTGGGCCACCCCCCGTTGCCACCCGCCCGAGACCGCCAGCATGCACGGCCCTCTCGGGACGAACGGCCAACGCTGGGCTCCGAGCCGGGCCGGGCCGCGTCGCCGCCGAAGCTGCACACCACTCGCCGTCCAGCTCGCGGGCGGCGACGAGGGCAGCCGCCACACCGGCGGCACCAGGCGACTGAAACGCGGCCGGCGGCCTCACGCATGGCGCCCGGGGCCTGCCCCCATCGCGGGCAGCGTGGAGCGGGGCGCAGGCGCCGGCACACCGCCGTCGCAGTCGCCTGCCGATGGCACGGGCCTGGCCAGGGAGAGTTACTGCCAAACACCCTTTATGCTGGCTTCAGCGCGCAGCAGACGATGAGTATGACATACAGTGGAGGCCATTCCACACGAAACTTCCTACAAGAAACCTAACCCTGAGCCCCCAGGACGTCCATTGGCCATTGGTTTTTGGCGTGGCAACGTCACGCTCTCCATCGCACAACCATCGAACCCCAAGAAACCCAGGGCACCCTGGAGGCAGACAGGGTGTTTCTTGCTATGGCCCCCCGCTGTAGGAGCACGATGCCACACACAAGCTAGACTCCGAGGGACTCGAAAGGGCCAACCTCCTGAGGGAATCACTAGCAAAGAACATGCTGCCATCATTTCGACGACGAGCTCAGACAAGCGATGAAGAGAAGGAGGAAGAAGGGAGGAGGAGGAGGAGGAGGAGGATGAGGAGGAGGAGGAGGAGGAGGAGAAGGAGGAGGAGAGGAGAGGAGGAGGGAGGAGGAGGGAGGGAGGAGGGAGGAGGGAGGGAGGGAGGAGGAGGAGGGATGAGGAGGAGGAAGAGGAGGGGAGGAGGAGAGGAGTGAGAGGAGGAGGGGGAGGGAGGGAGGGAGGGGTACGGCCGACCAGGAGGGGATACCGGTATCCGACCTCATACCCTTCTCTTTCTTTCATATCATCTTGTGACCTTCCAGGGCCCTCCTCCCTCCTTCTCCTCTCACTCCACTTCCTTCTCCTCCTCCTCCCCCCTCTCCTCCTGCCTCTCCCTGCTCCTGCTCCTCCTCCTCCTCCTGCCTCTCACTGTCACTGCTCCTGCTCCTCCTCCTCCTTCCTCCTCCTCCCCCCCTTCGCCTCCCCCTCCTTTTCTTCCTTCAGCCTGGTTTTCGGGGTCTCCAGACCTTGGGATTTTTAAAAATTTTAAAAATTTTAAAAATTCTAAAAATTTAAAACACTTTTGAATTTCTAAAATTTTTAAAATTTTTAAAAATTTAAAAGTTTGGGGGGTCCGGAGTTTCTGGGGGGTCCTGGCCGCCTGGTTTGCGGATTTCCCAGGCCCTGGGATGTTTAGAAAGTTTAAAAATTTTAAAGAATTTTAAAAATCTAAAACACTTTTGAATTTTTAACATTTTTAAAATTTTTAAAAATTTCCTGGCCGCCTGGTTTGCGGATTTCCCAGGCCCTGGGATGTTTAGACATTTTAAAAATTTTAAAAATTTTAAAAATTTAAAACACTTTTGAATTTTTAAAATTCTTAAAATTTTTTAAAATGTAAAAGTTTGGGAGGTCCGGAGTTTCTGGGGGGTCCTGGCCGCCTGGTTTGCGGATTTCCCAGGCCCTGGGATGTTTAGAAATTTTAAAAATTTTAAAAATTTTAAAAATTTAAAACACTTTTGAATTTTTAAATTTTTAAAATTTTTAAAAATTTAAAAGTTTGGGAGGTCCGGAGTTTCTGGGGGTCCTGGCCACCTGGTTTGCGGATTTCCCAGGCCCTGGGATGTTTAGAAATTTTAAAAATTTTTAAAAATTTTAAAAATTTAAAACACTTTTGAATTTTTAAATTTTTAAAATTTTTAAAAATTTAAAAGTTTGGGAGGTCCGGAGTTTCTGGGGGGTCCTGGCCGCCTGGTTTGCGGATTTCCCAGGCCCTGGGATGTTTAGAAATTTTAAAAATTTTAAAAATTTTAAAAATTTTAAATCACTTTTGAATTTTCAAAATTTTTAAAATTTTTAAAAATTTAAAAGTTTGGGAGGTCCGGAGTTTCTGGGGGGCCCTGGCCGCCTGGTTTGCAGATTTCCCAGGCGACTCCCCCCCAGGCGTGTAACGGTGCAGTTTAACAGAAACGGTCTTCAAGATTTTCTGCTACCTCTGGGAGGTTGGATTGGACCCCGACTCCGAACCCAACGCCGACGACGCCGCCGCCGCCGACGACGACGACGGCGGCGGCGGCAGCGGCGGCGACGGTGGTGGCGGCGGAGGCGGCAGCGGCGGCGGCGACGACGACGACGACTACGGTCGATCGCCGGCGGTGTCCGATTCGTCCCGCGTGGCCCGGACCGCCACCGGGGACTCGAGCTGCGACCGGAAGGGCCGCTACCGGAAGGTGCGCTGTCGGCACCCCGCGGGCCGCTACCACCTCTCGTCGTCGCCGCCGCCGCCGTCGTGGTCGTCGTCGTCGTCGTCGCCGTCATCGTCGTCGTCGTCGTCGCCGCCGCCGCCGCCGTCGTCGTCGTTGCGGTCGTCGTCGTTGTGGATGTCGTCGTCGTGGTCGTCGTCGTCGTCGTCGTCGTCGTCGTCGTCGTCGCGGTCGTCGTCGGCGGCGCCGTCGTCGTCGTTGCGGTCGTCGTCGTTGCGGATGTCGTCGTCGTCGTCGTCGTCGTCGTCGTCGTCGTCGTCGTCGCGGTCGTCGTCGGCGGCGCCGTCGTCGTCGTTGCGGTCGTCGTCGTTGCGGATGTCGTCGTCGTCGTCGTCGTCGTCGTCGTCGTCGTCGTCGTCGTCGAGGTCGTCGGCGGCGTCGTCGTCGGCGGCGGCGGTGGCGGCGACGGCGGCGCCGTCGGCGGCGGCGGTGGCGGCGACGACGGCGGCGTCGTCGTCGGCGGCGGCGGCGACGGCGACGACGACGACCGCGACCACGACGACAACGACGACGGCAGGGCTCTCGGGAGAGGCATTTTAGATAGGGCGATCCCTATAAAACGGAGGGCATTTTCGATAGACCGGTCTCCCTAAAACGGGATGGAATTTTAGGGGGACCGGTTCCCCTAAAAATGGCCCCTATTTTAGGGTGACCGCCACCCTCGGCTGATGGCTCGAAATGTCCGTTCGGGCGCCCCGTATAGGCACACTCTTGGAGTCAGCTTGGGGAGCCTCTTAGGCCGTTTTGGAGGCGGCATGGGCCGTCTTGGGGCCTTCTTTGGCCGTCTCAGAACCATTGTTGAGACCTCTTGAGCCGTCTTGGAGCGATCTCGGGGGTGCATCTTGAGGTGTTTTGCAGGCCTCTTGGGAGAGGCATTTTAGAGATAGAGATCCCTATAAAACGGGGGGGGGGGCATTTTCGATGGACCGGTCCCCCTAAAACGGGATGGGATTTTAGGGGGACCGGTCTCCCTAAAACGGGATGGGATTTTAGGGGGACCGGTCCCCCTAAAATCCCTGGCCCTTATTTTAGGGTGCCCGGCATCCTGGCTGAGGGCCTCGAATGTCGGTTTCGGGCGCCCCGTCTGGGCCCAACTCTTGGAGTCCGGCTTGGGGAGCCATCTTAGGCCGTTGGTGGGCTCCCTGAGGCGGCATGGGCCCGTCTTGGGTGCCTCTTTTGGCCGTCCTCAAACCATCGTTGAAACCTCTGAGCCTCTTGGAGCGAATCTTGGTGTACCTCTTGAGTGTTTTTTGGCAGGTTTCTCGGAGAGAGCATTTTAGATGATGGCGATCCCTTAAAACGGAGGGCTTTAGGGTGACCGGTCCACCTAACACCGGATGGATTTTTAGGGGGACCGGTCCCCCTAAAATCGGATGGGATTTTAGGGGGACCGGTCCCCCTAAAAATGGCCCCTATTTTAGGGTGACCGCCACCCTCGGCTGATGGCTCGAAATGTCCGTTCGGGCGCCCCGTCTAGGCACAATCTTGGAGTCGGCTTGGGGACCTCTCAGGCCGTTTTGGAGGCGGCATGGGCCGCCTTGGGGCCTTCTTTGGCCGTCTCGGAACCATCCTTGAGACCTCTTGAGCCGTCTTGGAGCGATCTTGGGGGTGCATCTTGAGGTGTTTTGCAGGCCTCTTGGGAGAGGCATTTTAGAGATAGAGATCCTTATAAAACGGAGGGGGCATTTTCGATGGACCGGTCTCCCTAAAACGGGATGGGACTTTAGGGGGACCGGTCTCCCTAAAACCGGATGGGATTTTAGGGAGACCGGTCCCCCCAAAAATGGCCCCTATTTTAGGGTGACCGCCACCATGGGCTGAGGGCTCGAAATGTCCGTTCGGGCGCCCCGTCTGGGCACACTCTTGGAGTCGGCTTGGGGAACCTCTTAGGCCGTTTTGGAGGAGGCGGCATGGGCCGTCTTGGAGCTCGCGCTGTGGGCGGGGTGCGAGACCACGCTGGCGTCGAGGGCTTTGGGCGGCAGGACGACCTCGAGGGTGCGGCGCGCCGATATGAAGGCGACCGTGGTCAACTCAGTCTCGCTGTTCGACGCTGAGAACTGGCCGGTGCACGTGGGCCTAGATGAGACGGAGTACCAGGCTTCCGCCCCTCCTGTGGAGGGCGATTTGCGCCCGCGCAGGCGCGGGCCGTCCCGCGTGCAAGAAACTATCTTGCAGGCCATTAGGGCGAAGGTGAACAAGTCGACCAGAAGCTGTTTGACCTCTCAACCAACAAGCGGTCGATCTAAACGCTAACCGAAGAGTTGCCTCTCGCAGCCTGCGGGCCGCAGTGTTTCAATGCGCCAGTGTAAGCAGGTCTGGTGCAAGTGCACAGCGGGTGCGAGCGCGGCCCTGCGCTGGCCGGGATGACATGCGCGACTGCCGCGCAACGCCGCGCTGGAAGCCCGCGGCGTCTGGCTCGACGCACGATGCGCGGGTGCCATGCGCGGCCAAGGGTGCACTTAATTCAGTTAGGATTTACACGGCGATCGGGCGTCGCCCGACGGAGGGGGGGGCAGCCGAGATGGCCACTGCCCTGCACTGGAGGGGCATGTGCAGAGGGTGAGTGGCTGAGCAGGCCAATACGCGGGATTGAGAGCTTGAGCATATGTTCATACTGTTTCGCCTCGCGATCGTCATGGGTAAAACAGAGCTGCCTCTCTTCAAACGCAATCCACTTTCTAGCTGTAGGTCGGACCCCAAGGGGCCGATCGGACAGTTTTCACAACTCTTGGACAATGGACATCACACTTGTTTCGACCCCCGCTTGTGGCTAAGAAAGCCCCGATAGGGTCCAGGAATTGATCCCAAGATGACCCCGATAACGTCTTCAATCCACAAAGAAGGTGCTCAAGATACCCCCTGAGGGCCCAAAGAGGTTCCCATGATGTCTAAAACGGCTCCAAGAGATTGCGCGCGCGCTGTTGTTGTTTCTGTCGGTATGCGCGTCGTACATTCGTAGTTGTATCATGTGTACTGGTATTTGTCATGATGCCTATACTATGTTTCTACATGTCTCTGTATATCTGCATAACACATACACATATATGCCATCTGTTTTCTATGACCATGTATGTATGTATTTCTATGAATATATACATATATATATATGAATATATATCTATATTAATATATATATATTAATATATATATGTATATATATATTAATATATATATATAGTATATATAAAATATATGGTATATTGTTTATGTGTGTATTACGACGGATCAACCTTACGAAGTTTAAGAACAAATCATTATGTCCTGCCCCGAAACGGCCCTGGGGGGGGGGGGCGGACGCGGCCATATGCCAACCAAATAAGTGAACCAAGCCCTGCGCTCTCGGAGGGTCTTCGGTTCACTTATTTTCGGTACCCAGAAGTCCCAGGGATCTGCCCCAAACAGCCCAAGACAGCCGCGGGGAGCCCCAAGAGAGGGCCTCGTGGCGCCCCGAGACGGCCAGGATGTCCACGG
>CAUYUJ010015222.1:0-27500 GCA_963575745.1 Prorocentrum cordatum
AAAATCGCAAGGCGATTCAGCGCGTCGCACCTCGACGTTCGACCCGCCACGCCTCCGCAGCTGCGAAGGCCCGCGCCCAGCTCGGATAACCCGACATGCTTCATCCTGTGTTTGATATCTATGGCTGCCTCTGCGTCTAAGAGTTTGGCTTGCTGTGTCCTCAGCAGCTTGCGCGATTTCTTTACGTCGTCCCCCAGGCGGGTTAGCTCTTCTCTGCGCCGCGCCTCGACATCCCGCTGTCGTTTCTCGTTTCTGAGCGTCGCCTCGCGGGCGTCCTCGTATGCTGCGAGGGCTCGCTGAACCCCAGGATCTTCCTTCGACACTTCACGCACTCGCCTCCGTTCTTTCCGTATTTGCGTCTCCATGAACGTGGCCCCCGCGATGTCGCCCCAGCTGCGCAACTCCTCAGCGATCGACGAATACGTTCTCATCAATTCAGACGTCTGCTCCGCAGTTTCCATACGAGACGTCGACAGGCCAGGCGGTGCCTCCAGCGCGCTCTCCCCCGCCGCTGCTGCGGTGAGACTTTGATTGTCCCATTCGTAGTCAAACTCGCCAGCGGCGCTCCACCCGTCGTCGTCCTCGCTCCCATCATCTTCATCTCCTTCGAGGGCGTCGACGGAATTGCCACCCTCAGTGCCCCCGCTGCTGCGGAGACCCTCGGCTGCGTCTTCCGCCCCCTCCATGCCATGCCAAATCATGTCGCCCTCGTCCAGAGCCGTGTCGTCTCCAAGGTTTGCGAACACGTCGTCGCAGTGGCCGCGTCGAGGGTGCGGGAGGACCAATCGCATGATGTCTTTGTAAGTCCATCTCAAGCGCCCCGCCTGCACCTCTTCTTCGACCTCCGCTACTGCGGCGGCGACCTTCTCACGCATCCCCAACTTTCTCCAGAAATGGCCTGCCTCCTTGCATATGCGCGCGCCCAAGTCCGCATCCCACAGATTTGCCTTGAAACCAGTTTCCCAGTACCCGTCTGCCGCAGCCAAGTGAAGACTCATTTGGGACATCACTTCCACCATCAAGTCAATGCATTCTAACTTGTCCAGCTGTGGGACGCACAGGCCCAGCCTCATGGCTCTCAGCAGCGCGGCTCCTTCTCTCTTCATGTACTCGCGCTTGGCGTGTTGATTCAGATGTGTGTCCACAGTTTGGAGGATTGGGGTTGCGCCGCCCCCGTGCGGGATGAACACGTACCCTCGAGACCAACATAGCTTACTCACAAGCGGGGACAAGTGAGGGCCATGATCATCCGCCATCATAATTCTCCACTCCCGCTGCTGCGGAGGCACTGGCAGATGAGGGAGGTGGCGGTCCAGGTACGCGAGCACGCACGGTGTCCGGTAAGACCCCTTGGTGCTGGTGGTCGCCGACACCCATCTGCCGAACCTTCGGCGCCGAAGGTGTTCGAGCAGGCGCGGCCTCAACTTCTCTCCTCCCCCCTCCGCCTTGAACATGCACTCCATCGGTGGGGGGCCTTCTCTCCGCAGTCGATCCTTGTCGCTCACGGTCATGAAATTGGCCGTCCACCGCTCCCGCACCGCGCCGTGGCACTCCACCAGTGGCACTTCGACCCCCGCTACTGCGAGGGTCCTCACGCCAGCTGATCCTGTTTCATTGTGGTGGAAAGGCGACTGGTCGAAGTTCTCCATCTCGGGATCCTGCTCGTTGAGTGGCGCGCACACGGCGCGTGCCCTAAACGCGTTCAGCCAGCCTCGCTCGAGGCGCTCTTCCAAGACGGGCAGCGGGCGCTTGTACTTCCTGTTCGGGTACCGCATGCTGAGGCCGTATCCCTTGCGCCAGGGGGCCCACCAGCGCGACCTCAACTCCACGGCGGCGGGTCGCTGCCCGATCCGCAGCTGCTGCGTGACGCACTCGCTCATGAGCTCCAACGCTTTGGTCTGGAGCATGCTTTGCGTGAACCTTGCTATCTTCGCTGGCTCTCTTTGGGTACTTCGCATTCCACTTTTGATCATTTTCCAATCTACACTGCGCCGAATGGAACTCCACCATTCAAACCGAGCTTGCCGCAGCCAAGGGCATTTTCGAGCTGGCCCCTGTCCCTGTTGTGGTATCCTTTTCCACCCTTTCCACTTCAGGAGGCGCCCCTGCCCGTGCTGCGTCTCGTGTCCCCGCGGATGCCGAACAGCCTCCGCTACTGCGGAGGCGTATTTCGACGACAGAAAAGCCTTGTGCCAGCGCCGCACAACGTGCGTGCGCTTCCTGAGAGAGAGACGGGACATGGAACCCCAGTTCCACGCATCCATGAATGAACGCGCCCCTCCATACGGAAAGCGGTCTCCAGGCGTCCAGCCTAAAGAGCGCATGTGCTCGTCGAAAGCACCCGCTATCTCCATCCTCGAGCACAGGAGCGACGGGACCACCACGCGCTTCTTGTTCTGGGCGGGGGCTCTGCGCTCGCAGCCGCGGTTCCTGTACCTCAAGAGCTGCTCCTCCCGCTCTGCGGGCATCAACTCCCGAGCTACGTCCAGGGCGCACGCAGCGTCTTCAGTCCTGTCCACCATTGGATGGCTTGCACGAGCTCCTGACAGACTGCCTCGGCGTCGACTTCCACCACTGCCAAGTCCTCAGGTGGCGCCGCCGCTGCTGCGGCGGCAACGCCCAGTGCTCTCGGGGGGGCGGCGTGGCCAGGCTGCGGGACAAGTTCTTCGTCGTCTAAGGCGCTCTGCAGGCGACGAAGCTCCTGGACGTCATCCTGCGTGACTTCTTGTGTCAGGACCATCGCGTCGAGGAACCACGCCAGACGCACCCTTTGCACGATGTAGTCCGCGATGTCCTGGCGGGCGGGCATGGAGGAGGGGCAAGGAGACTCGGTGGGGAGGGCACGAGTGGAGAGAAGGGCGCGATGGGAGAGGCATGAAGGCAAAATGGGGAGACAAGGAGGGGGAGAGCATGTGGGGGCAGCAGAGATGGAAGCGAAGGATCAGGGTGGTCGGAAAGAGCAACTGTCCTGGCGGAGCTCCCTGCGAGACTCTCGCGTGGAAACCTCCTGGGTCATCCGCAACATGCAATCCAAACCGCAGTCCCCGTCTGCGACTGTGGACACGACGAACACACCGAGAGCCGAATAGAAACCGTCCACCGTCGAAGCATCTCCCGTGAAATCCACAAAGTCGGTGGAGACGCCTGCGATAAAATGATTGCATAGAAACAAAGGATACTCCTCCGACGCGGGGGCCCAGTCCGGTGGCCCCGATTCTCGGGGGACGGCGCAACACGCGATCGCGTCCACCGCAGGCTCGCGGGTTAACTCCTCTAGTTTCCACGGCGGCAAGACAGCTTTGCAAAGATCGACTCTGTTGCGTCCTTCCTACACGTAGACGCGCACCTTCCGCAGATGCGCAAAGATTACGAAAGCAGAATACCCTATCCACTCTCGGCCTCCCCCCGGCCTTCCGCGAATACTGCGCGACAACTTCATCAATTTCTCGAAGCACCTCTGGCCTTGTTCTGAAAGTGCCCCTGCAGGCGCCCCCGCTGCTGCGGGGGCGCCTGCAGGGGCAACCGCAAAAAAAAAAAACAATAAAAGAAAAAAAAAAGAAAATGAAAAAAAAAACTAAAAAAAAAAGTTAGGTTGTTTGTAGAAAAAAAAATGACAAAAGACAAAAAAAAAAAAAACCAAAAGACTGCAAAAAAGCATAAGAAATCAAAGAAAAACACAAAAAAAAAAAATAGAAAAGCGCCTGCAGTCGCGGCTGTCTGTTCACAGGCGGTAACTGCAGCAACTTCCGCCCCTGGAAGCACGGGTTCCGCTGCGTCGCGAACAGCAAGCGGGGCGGGTTGGGGGAAAGCGACAGGGGCAACCTCCTTTGCTGAGAGAGCTGCTGTTGCCGCGGAGTCCTTCAGGGCAGACTCCACTGCGGAAGCGGCCTCGGCGATTGCGTCGGCGCCCTGCGCGCCAGCAGGACCCGCGGACGCCTCCGCTGTTGCGGGCTCTGCAGAAGGGCACGCGCACGGTGCCGCCGCCACTTCAGGAGGAGGCGCGCACGCTTCCGCTGACGCACCCGCTGCTGCGGGGCCGTCAGAAGAGCCCACGTGCGGCTCCGCTGCCACTTCAGCAGGGGCCACGCACGCCTCCGCTGACGGCCCCGCTGCTGCGGGGCCTTCAGCAGGGCCCACCGACGGCTCCGCTGCCGCTTCAGCAGGGGCCTCGCACGCCCCGGCCGGCGCCTCCGCTGCTGCGGGGGCTCCCGCTCCTGCGGGCCACCCGCCCGCGCATTGCGCTAAATGCCAGGGCGCTTGCAAGTCTGACCACTTATTGTAGTCCACGGAACCGTCCGCCAGACGATGGTCGCTGGGACACGGCCACTGCGAGCAGAAATGACTCTTCTTACATATGCGTCTGCCAGAGTCATAATGGCAAGCCGCGCCGCTGCTGCGGCGCATAACGTACCCGAATCCGAATATTGTCCCCTTTAGTTTCCGTGGGTTCATGAGCACTCTGTCGGGGTCTTTCTTTTTGTCTTCTTGGTACCAAAACTCCACAAATTCGCTGGCCTCGCGGTCGTGCCCGACTCGCAGAGGCGCGTTTGCAGGGCGAGCGTCTCCTGGGTCTGGAGGCGGAGCGGCTGCGGCTGCCATGAAGCCGAAGCCATGCGCGCGCACACGCGGCCGCCCTCTGGTCTCGAGCCCAGCGCTGCAGGGCAAGCAAACGGCCGCATCCCCCCACAAGGAGGATGTACAAGGGGGCGGGAGGAACGAGGAACAAGGGAGATATGCGGGGACCAGCGGACACACGCCTGAAAAAAACGACCGTCGGCATGCTTCGCGAGGGTTGCTGCTGCGAGATGGGCTGGTGAGGAGGGGCCGAACGACTCACGCCAGGACGAGCGGCCCGAACGACGCGCAGAAAACTCAGAAGCATGCACACACGAACGAACGCCCCGAACGACTCCGAGAACACCCCCCAGAAAACAAAGCCAGAATGTGGGAAGTCGTCGACATCGTCGTCGAGGGAAGGCGAACGCGGCACGGGGGATGATGATAGTCTCCTCTTCCACCGTGAAGCAAGAGCCCCCCCAAAAAAAAAGCGGGCCGCTCGGGCGATTGTACTAGACGCCAAAAGTGCAACATCCCTGCAGGCCGCCTCTGCAGGAATTGAGGCGCAGCCCCTCCCGCAGCCGCACTGCGGATGCGCCAGCGGGCGCGGGGGAGCGGCGGTGGCGCCAGCGCGCAGCTGGTAGCTGTCCCCTCCTCCCCCCCCATCATGGCGATGATGAGAATGATGAGCAACCTACGATGATGAGGCCCTATGTCCTGTCCCAGAGTCTCGGGCCCCGCCCTGGGCCGCGGGCCACGCCCCTGCGACCGTGTTATATATACATACATATATATATATATATATATACAAATACGTATATACATACATATACGTCGACACACCATACATACACAAGATATACATATATGCATCATGTAATCAGTCAGCGGAGGCCCGACGCCGCCCAAGACGACCGCACGGAGCGAGAGGCAGAGCGTGCCTCGAGACAATATTTTCTGTTTCTCAGGGGTTTTCTCCGGTTGGCGACGCGCCGCCACCTTCTTCGCTTTCGATGCGCCCTTCACGGTTCCGAGGAGATCCGCCATGGGATCCCGACCCTTTTCTCCCGCTGCTGCGGGAGATCCTGCTGCAACCCCCGCTGCTGCGGAAGCGTTTTTCACAGGAGTCGACGCTTCATCCACGTTGTCTCCTTCTCCGACGCGAAGCTTCCCAATCACTTGCTCTAACATTGTCGTTTCGTTCAAGGCGCCCTTCACGGCACTGAGACCACGGACCACCTTGAGCATGCACAGGCGGTGCTTTCCGACGGGCACGAAGGCTTCTAGGCTTTCCTCGCCGCCAAAGGAAACATAGCGCTCCTCAAATTCCAAGGCAAATCCCGATGCTCCCTCGTGACTTCGGCACAGCCCGCCCGTCGCGCAGAGCACCCCCATGCTCGTGCCATCTTGGCGCGCTGCTTTCCCGATAACGACATCCCGCCATGTTTCCTCTGCCTTGCGTTTCATGCCGCCGCGCGCAAGCCCTCGCCGCTGCGAAGGCGCCCGCGTTCTAGGTGTCAGCTCCCCTCACTGGTGATCCGCCTGAAAACGGCTATGGAAAGCGGACTCCTCGTCTCGAACAAATCCTCCTACTTCTCATCGGACTCCAAAACCTAACCACTTCTTGTGGTCGCTTTTCCACGGCCACTGCGAGCATAAATTAATATTCTTCCATATGCGTTTGCCAGACTCATAATGGCAAGCCGCGCCGCTGCTGCGGCGCATAACGTAATTACCCGAATCCGAAGATTGGCCTCTGTAGTTCCCGTGGATTCATGAGCACTCTGTCGGGGTCTTTAGTTTTGTCTTGTTGCTATAAAAACTCCACATTCGTTGACCTCGCGGTCGCGCCCGACCCGCAGAGGCGCGTTTGCAGGGCGAGCGTCGCCTGGGTCTGGGGGCGGAGCGGCTGCGGCGGCCATGATGCCGAAGCCATGCGCGCGCGCACGCGGCCGCCCTCTTGTCTCGAGCCCAGCGCCGCAGGGCGAGCAAACGGCCGCATCCTCGCAATGATCCTCCTGTCGGTGCTGCTAGTGTGCTGTTGCTGCTGCTGTTGCTCCTCCTTCTCCTCCTCCTCCTCCTCCTCCCCCCCCCCATCCTACTGGTCCCAGCCCCTCCGCCCCGTCCTCGCCAGATTCCGCGAGTTCCTTTTGTCCTCTAGCGCGCGAGCGCTGGAGAGCCGCAGGCTCGCGATCCCCCGCGCGCGCCCTAACCCCTGTCCAGTCGACAGGAACCCGCAGGCATCCACCTCAGCGGTCAGCGCGCCGCTGGTGCGGTGCATACACCGAGTCTGTTTGCATAAAAAAAAGCCGTTGTAGCGGTCAGCGCGCCGCTGCTGCGGCGCGCGCCAGCGAGCGGATAACGAGGACATCACTGCTTTGTTTCCTGCTTGATGGCTTTCTGGGCCACGTCCTCCAAGAACGCTAGAAGAACCTGCCTCTGCTGCGCACGGGTGGACTGTTTCAAGGGCGTCGTCACTTCCGTCAACGCCACGCCTGTGGACCATTTCTCCTCGTTCAGATCCTGAATCCTGGAGGCCCATGTTCGGCCTGCCATTGGCCCTCCTTTGACCTCCAGTGTCCACATCCCAGAGGGGCACCACCTGGTGGTCCACGGGCGCTTCTCGTCCAAAGCGTCGTCCTCGTCGTCGTCGTTGGGTTCGGGACCGCTTTTGCCCTGGCTCTCCTCGCACAGGTAATGCAGAAGCCAAGGCAGGTCCTGACTATGAACGAGTAGTTGCCCATATTTGTTCTCATACACACAAATCTCTTTCGTGTCGGCCTCATCTGGCTTAGGAGACATCGGCATGGTTACTCTGCAGAGCGTGCCTCGAGGAAACCCTTTCTGTTTCTCAGGGGTCGTCTTCGCTTTCGATGCTGCCTTGACGGTGCCAGGGAGATCCGCCATGGGATCCCGACCTTTTTCTCCCGCTGCTGCGGGGGACCCTGCTGCAACCCCCGCTGCTGCGGGGGCCTCTTTCACAGGAGTCGCCGCTTCATCCACGTTGTATCCTTCTCCAGCGCGAAGCTTCCCATGCAATTGCTCTAACAAGTTTGTTTCGTTCAAGGCGCCCTTCACGGCACTGTGACCACCGACCACCTTGAGCATCCACAGGCGGTGCTTTCCGACGGGCACGAAGGCTTCTAGGCTTTCCTCGCCGCCAAAGGAAACATAGCGCTCCTCGCATTCCAGAGCAAATCCCGCTGCTCCCTCGTGACTTCGGCACAGCCCGCCCGTCGCGCAGAGCACCCCCATGCTCGCGCCATCTTGGCGCGCTGCTTTCCCGACAGCGACCTCCCGCCATGTTTCCTCTGCCTTGCGTTTCATGCCGCCGTGCGCAAGCCCTCGCTGCTGCGAAGGCGCGCGCGCCCTAGGTGTCGGATCCCCTCGCAAGTGAACCGCCTGAAAACGGCTATGGAAAGCGGACTCCTCGTCTCGAACAGATCCTCCTACTCCTCATCCGCATCATGCTCCCTCCACGAGCTTCTTTCCATCTCATCCAACCCATCCCCCTCCTTCTCTCCGAACGAGCACAGCTGCCTTCCCTGCCCCCTGACCGCCCCTCTGCCCCTTGAGGGGGGGCCTTGTGCGCTCTGACCGACCCTCTGTCCCTCAGGGGGGGGCGCCCTGATCGAACGACCACCCCTGTTTCACAGAGGAGGGCGCGCGGAAACGCACGACCCCACCCCCTCTGTGACAGAGGGGGTCCCGCGCGTTTCCACCCGACCCCCTCTGTGACAGAGGGGGGTCCCGCGGAAAAACGTGGGACCCCCTCTGTCGCAGAGGGGGTCCCGCGGAAAAGCGCGGGACCCCCCTCTGTCACAGAGGGGGTCCCGCGGACAAGCGCGGGACCCCCTCTGTCACAAAGGGGGTCGGCCTTGTGTGCTTCGACCGCCCCCCTGTCCCACAGAGCGCCCCGCGAACAGGACGGCAGGACGATGAGCAGGACGACGAGCACGGAGAGAGGAAAACAGGACACGGGAGGGAGGCGGGAACGGACGAGGGGGGACGGAGACGGAGGCGAGGCGCGAGGGGAGGGCAGGGCGAACATAGAGGGAGAGGGGCAGGACGAGACCTGGCAGGGGATATGCACCAGGAGAGAGATCTCATGGAGGAAGAGGAGGGGAGGGGACGAGAGGCACTCACATTTTCCGCATTTGCAGGCCCTCGCACTTGCTCCATTTCTCAGCGACCGCCGCGCCGCCATGAGAATTGACGTACCGCCGACACTACTGCGGCTGATGCGTGACCTCTCCCATCCCTGTCTTGTGCTGTTTCTGCTGCCCCCCTCCCCCCTCCCTCTTCGACCTCCTCTCCCCGCCCTTTTTCCTCCTCCCCTCCAGCTGACGGCTGCGGGCTGCGACGGGTGGATCATCGGCCGCTGTCATCTGCCGCTCCGTTTCGCGCACCCTCCGCTGCTGCGGCGGGATCACACGAAGTGGGCCCCCTGGCCAGGGATTGTCATCTTGCCGCTCTTGGGGGTTTTCCGTCCCTCCTCGGCGTCCTTCTTCCGTTTCTTCTCCTGCTCTTTCTGCTCCTTTTGCCATGCCTGCTTCTCCATTTGGGTGTCGGTGGCCCTCTTCTCCTTTGTGATCTGCAGCATCAGCCGATCTCCGCGCACCAGCGGCGCCGTGTTGTGCATGCACGGGACAAGCACGCTGCAGACGCGGAGGGGGGCGGCTGGCTGGCACTTTGTCATTGTCTGGATCTCTTGTGGTCGAAGTGCAACGTTGAACTTCCAGTGCTCCTGTCCCTGCACTAGCTGGGCTCGGGCAAGTTCTTCTGGTGTCATCCTCTCAACTCCCCAAAAGAAGTGCAAGGACTCGGTGCCTCCGAACTTAAACTGGTACGGATTCTCTGCCTGTTCGGCCTCGCCCTGTGCAGGCGCCGCTGCTGCGGGGGCCGCCCCGTCGAGCTGCGGACCCACGGGCGCCTCGCCCTGCGCAGCCTCCGCTGCTGCGGAGGCCGCTTCCTGCGGCGCGGGATTGAGCTCCAGCTCTGGTAATTTGAAATCAGGTTGTGCCCAATATTTTTCCATTTTCTCGACAGGAGTCGGACGTTTCTCACCGACTAGCACCTCCACTGCCCGCGGGTTGCTCGAGACTTTCGGGAAAATCTTCGCGGTGGGGCAGCAAGGGAAGAGCATCAGTTTCCCCTCGGCGATGTCCTCAGTAGCCACCACATGGACACTCTTGGCTTGAACGTCATATTGCATCTGGACGGGTTGGGCGCAAGTGTCCGCGTGACGATGGAAGCCAGTCATGACTTCCGCGTTGCTTGCTTGGTGCCACCTGTCTGTGTCGAGATTGCCAGACGGAGCCGAAGCGTGCCACGATTTCACTGGGACCACCATCAGGCTGTTCACGGGCTTTGACACTTCAGACATCTGCCTGTTCAGAGGATTGTCTTCTTCGTTGAACTCTATCAATACTGGCTGCGGGCGAGAGCCCTCGCCACCTCCGCTGCTGCGAGGGCCAGCGGGTTTCTCGGGGGCCGCGGGCAACTTGTCGGTCCACGGCGCAGGAGGGGGCGGGACCTCTTTCTGTGCGTTCTTTTCCATTTTCTGCCAGGCCTCGCGTACTTCAGCATAGTACGGACGCACTGTCTCGCACACGGCCTCCACAACTGCCTCCAGACGAGGTTTGTTAGCCTTCACCCTTACGTACGCCTGGTAGAAGGTGTCCGTCGCAGTCAGGACCGCCCCCGCGGTCAAAATCGCGCTCTTCTCCTCCCCGTGGGCCTCCGCTGCTGCGGGGGCCAATGTGCGACGGACATACCCCAACAAAGAATTGAGCTCCTGTACCCGACTGCTGCCCTCGCTGTGTCCCCAAGCCGTTTCTGGCGCGGGGCATTGCCCGAACCTCGGCTCTTGCGAGTGCGCCCTCATGACAAGGGCAACCTTCACACGGGGACAATCTATGGGGAGTTGGTTGAGAACGCCCCATGTGGCTGGTGCCAGGGAGCGTATTTTGTGATCCACCCAACGTCGATCATAATCTAGAATTTGCGGTATGAGCTGCCCTGATGCGGCCCCCACGTTGATGACGAAAGTGAACATGTCCTCGAACCATTTGGCCCTGGCGTACTCGGGATGTCGTTGCGCGCAAGCCTTGAGAACAGTGTCGTACGAGATATTCACGGGGTGTCCTGTCTCAGATCCCCACGATGCTTTCTTGCCCGCCGCTGCTGCGGTGGCGACGAAATCAGCGACGGACGTCAGGACCTCGATTTCGTGAGAGGTCACACCTTTTCCCTGTGGGTCGTTCAGGGCCGCGGAAATGATCGCGGGGCCTTGCGCGAAGACGGCATCGAAGTGAATTTCCCACGAGAGCACCTCGCAAAGCAAACCGTTATCGAGCACGTCCGTGAGTTCTGTGAACTTCGGTGCGCGACGCATTTTTGGGATATCCCAGGAACCACCTGTACCTGTCTGGAACTCCTCCAAACCACATCCTTTGTGGTCTTCGGGAATGACCCACACTGCGCCGTGCTTGAGGCTCAGCAGACCAAGGGTTAGGGTGCAGTGGCTCAGCGCCCCGTAGTTGAACGTTGACAAGCTTGTGCACGCCGAGCGTAGAGCCTCCACGGACTCCGTTTTCTGCAAGTTGTGGTCCGCGCGCGCCGTGCACGGCCTGCCATGGAGGCGCTCGTAAACGGCCTTCTTCCCCGCAGGGAGTTCCTGAACAACCACTGCTTCGTGCTGCGCCTCGTTCAAGAGGAACCTGTCTTTCAGAATGCCACACAGGAGATTAACCACTCTGGCAGCGGAGGGGTACGTCCCACCTCTGTTCTGCGGGTGGACGCAGATATCCTCCAAAGAGATTTTGGCCTTCAGCCGCTGCCCCTCGGAGTCCTTCAAGGCGTAGCGGCTGCGCAACGTGGCGGCATCATTCAGGGGGCCTGACTTGATGTCCTCGGACATCTATCCAGGCGCCCCCGCTGCTGCGGGGGCAACTTCCAAAACAGATGCTCCGCGACGGTTGCCCCCGCTGCTGCGGGGCCCCGCTTGAAGCACGAGTGCCTGTCGCGCGCGCGGACAGAAGGAGGGGCCTCACGGATCCGCGGCCTGCCCGCACTTGAGCAAAAGGAGAAGGAGAGGAAAGGCAGATAGAGGGAGAGAGACAGAGAGAGAGAGAGAGAGAGAGACAGAGAGAGAGAGAGAGAGAGAGACAGAGAGAGAGAGAGAGAGAGAGAGAGAGAGAGAGAGGCGACGAACGGCGGGTCGACGCGGCCTTCTCAGTTTTTCGATACGCGCACATCCGCCTGAACAGGAGAATCATTGATACATCGGCCCCCCTCTGTGAGAGAAAGATTTCCCACCCCGAACCCATCTGTGAGAGAAGGGGGCGCTGTGTGAGTTGCGTGCATGGAAGCGATGATCACTACAAAGACATAATGGCGGGCGGGGGATTGCAGGAGGGAGTGCAAGGGGAAGCGAAGCAAAGGAGAGAGCAGGACACAGGTGACAGCACAGATGTCGCGTTTTCCCCCACACCGCATGCGATGCCGCACGCGACGCGCGAAACCGCGCTCCCCCGCGCGCGCGCGAGCGCGCCCCTCCGCCGAGGTCACCCCCCCTCGGCGAAATTCGCGCGACATCCCTCCGCTGCTGCGGAGGGGCGCTCCCCTTGTGCGCTCGGGATGTCGCGGTCATCCTGAGGACCGTACAGTCAACCATCTGGGGGCACTGTCGTGTTCATCCGCCCCGTAATTACATCCGAAGGGGGTCGACGCCTTCTTGCCAGGAGCTGCCGACTGGCGGCATCTTGGACCCTAGTTTGTACCAGTTGCCCCAATGGTCGCGGTACCAAGGTGCCTGATCGAATGGATCGTCATCTTCCACTCCTGTCCTCCGAGCAGTCTTCTCATCCCACAACCCACCACGCTCCAAGACAGCAGCCCCCGCTGCTGCGAGGGCTACAGCAGCCCCCGCTGCTGCGAGGGCTTGTTTCTTGGAGCTCGCCTGGCGCCGAGCTAGCGGCCGCGCGGCCGCCTTCGCCGACGCTGCCGTGGGTCGAGCCGCCGCCCCAGCGCGCTTGCTCGAATGAGGTCTGTGGTCCGGTTTCCGAGAAGCCCTCTTCTCGCCGACGCGGCATCGTCCCGTCCTTGTGTCGGGTTTCCTATTCCTCTTCTCGCCGACGCGGCATCGCCCGATCCTTGTGTCGGGCTTCCTAACCTTCATGGCTGGCGATCTCGAACCCAAACGGCACGGCAGAGATCGGGAGCGGGACAAAGAGCTGACACATGGAGCGGGACAGGGACGGGGGGCCCAGGACGGGCAGCAGGACCGACCACGGGACCGGGACCGGGACCAGCACCCCCGTGCCCGGTCCCGGCCCCGGTCCCGGTCCCGGCCCCGGTCCCGTGGTCGGTCCTGCTGCCCGTCCTGGGCCCCCCGTCCCTGTCCCGGTCCCGGTCCCGGCCCCGCTCTTCCCCTGGTCCCGGTCCCGGTCCCGGTGTCGGTCCTGGTCCCTGCAGGACCCCTCCTCCTCCTCCTCCTCTTGCTCGCCCTCCTTCCCAGAGATTGTTTGACATCAGTTTCTCGTGTCCCCCACATAAGATAACCTTTTAGCTAGTCAAACCAAAAAAAATAAGTAACAAACAACCAAAAATGATGGTCAATTTACATGTTCAAAACAACAATCATGTCTTTTATTATATAGTCATACAAAATGATTCATTAAAAAAGGCTGGAAGAGCAAGATGATGGTGAATGTTGCATAAAAACAGGATTTTCAATTTAAAAGCAGCAATGGCTATAGATTATGATGATGATTGATTGATTGTGATGATGATGAAGATGATGCTGATGAATGGTTGATGATGATGATGATGAAGATGATGAAGGGATGAAGATGATGACGATGACCAACGGAGGAGGAGGAGGAGTAGGAGGAGGAGAGACAAGAGAGCAAAATTGAGGAACGAGGAGGAGGAGGAGTAGGAGGAGGAGGAGGAGGAGGGAGGATGAGGAAGGACTGGGGATGAGGAAGGAGTAGAGGATTGGGGAAAGACCACCCGCATACGCGCGCTCGAGCGCGCTTGGGAGAATAGAAAAAGAGAAGAGAGAAAGAGAAGAGATTTATAATAAAGAGAGGAGAGAGAGAGATAGAGAGAGGAGAGAGAACAAAAAAAAGAAAAGAGACAAGAAAGAGATAGAGAGGTAGGGAGAAGAGAAAGAAGAAGAGTATAGAGAGAGAATATAGAGAGACATAAAGAGATAGAGAGAGAGAGAGAGGGAGAGAGAGAGAGAGAAGAGAGAAAAGAGAGAGAAGAGAGGAGAGAGAGAGCGGAGATAGAGAAGAAGAGTAAGAGAGAGAGAGAGGAAGAAGAGAAGAACGAGAAGAGGAAGAGAGGGGCGGGGCAGGGAGGAAGGAAGGAGAAGGAGAGGGAGAGTGATCATAGCCGTTTTGGCTCAGAGGTGCAATATGCCAACGTGGGCACCAGAGTGGCAACATATACCCAAATCTTGGGAAACTACTATTATTGGACGTAGCCTGATGTCGGGGTCATCTCCGACTTTGGAGGAACTCAGGGCGGAGTTGGAGAAACGTGAGAGTCTCATCGCGCAGTTGCGCTCGCAGCTATCTGGCCTTGGTGGAGACAGCCAGCCGCACATGATCGACGTCGGCGACTCGGAGGGCAGCGGCGTCCGCGTGCCCGAGCAGCCGCTCGAGGAGGCCAGCGCCAGCCGCGAGCCCGAGCAACCGCCGACCGTGCCCAGCGTCACCCGTGAACCCGAGCAGCCGCCGACCGTGGAGGGCACCATCCACGAGACCGAGCAGCCGATCGAGGAGGCGACCGTCCGCGAGCCCGAGCAGCCACTCATAGAGGTCAACGACGTCCGCACGCCGCCGCTCGAGGAGGTCACCCCCGTCTGCCAGGCCGACCCCGTCCCCGAGATCGGGCCCTTGTCAGGCGCGCGTGGGTCGCAGAGTGACACGCCCGCGGATGCAGAGACGATCCCAGGGGGCCCGCAGGAGATGAAGTTCGGTGCTCACATCAAGAACTTGAAGGAGAATGGCGCCAAGGAAGATTGGGCAACGTGGGACGACGAGATGGGCGATGCGCTCTTCGCAGACGGAGTTCCACCTGAGCTAGCCTCGCAGCTGGCTGCTACACCATCGGTCGCCGTGGATGGGGCCGCCGCCGCCGCGGATGCGGAGATCAGCAGCACCGACGACGAGGAGATGAAGGCAGCCAAGCGGGTGTCGAGGTTGCTAGCTGAGCAGCCCCGCGACGACGACATAGACAGCGCGGTGAAGGCGTCGCAGGATCAGCAGAAGCTCGACGAGGCGCGTCGCTGCAAGATGGAGGTCGAGCACCTGACGGCGGCCATCATCGCTTCGAAGAAGACGGTCCCGCCCGAGATCTACGCTGACAGGTGCCCCGAGGCTGCGCCGAGTGGCGGGCGCGGCCAGTTGGCGTCGCATGCGGGCGCGGCTGGGCCGAGTGGCTGCCCGCCCAGCGTGCCGGCAACCCCGCAGGGCCAGTCCCAGGAGGCGCAGGACAGCGTTCCTGCTCTTCCTGCTCGTCGCCCTCCCTCTCGGTTTCTTCTTTCTATCCACCCTCTCCTTGCCCAGGGCGACAAGGTGGGCGGCGGCCTCGCGGACGGCGACGCCGCTGGAGGAATGCAGAAGGCCCCCAGTGGGTAAACACCCAACTACCAGGACCACGCAACACCAAATCACATGTGAAATCACACGCGTGGGATTTCACATGGGATTTGGATGTTGCGTGGCCAGGGGGGCATCCCAATAAGATGAGGAGACGAGGAGACTGAGGAAGAGGAGACTGAGGATGACGATGAGGAGGATGATCGAGGAGGAGGAGGAGGAGGAGGAGGAGGAGGAGGGTCGAGGAGGTGGAGGAGGAGAAGGAGGAGGAGGAGGAGGACGACGACGCCACGCCACGCCACTCCCCCGAGGGCTACGGCACCCCCGTGAAGTCCATGCGCCCCGTGGCAGAGAAGGCCCACGCGATGCTGGACAAAGTCAAGGAGCTTGGGATATCGCTGTTCGTCGTCGTCCTCCTCCTCCTCCTCCTCCGCCTTTCTCCTCCTCCTCATCCTGCTCACTCCTTCCCTTCTTCTCGTGCCTCGTCCACCTCCTCGACCCTCCTCCTCCTCTCCTCCTCGATCCTCCTCCTCCTCTCCTCCTCCTCCTTCATCATCATCATCATCATCATCAGCAGCTCAGCAGCAGCAGCAGCATCATCATCATCATCATCAAGCAGCAGCAGCATCATCATCATCGTCCTCCTCCTCCTCATCCCGTCGTCCGTCGTCGCTGCGGCGGCTCGACAGAATGTACTGCAAGGGTGTTGGCCTATATCTTCGGGGTGCGCGCATGGGAGACGCGCGATAAGATGTCGGCCGACACGGACCATGATGCCAAGGTGAAGCTGATCGCTGCCGTGTGGATGGTTCACGTCGACAAGGCGTGATCCCGTCGATCCTCCTCCTCCTCCTCCTCCTCCTCCTCCTCCTCCTATCGTTCTCATGCGCGCCTCCTCATCCCCCTCCTCCACCTCCCCCTCCCCCTCCTCCTCATCGTCCTCGTCCCCCTCCTCGCCCTCCTCCTCCTCCTCCTCCTCCTCCTTCTCCTACACCCCCTCCTCATCCTCATCCTCCTCTTCTGTCTCTCCCTCCTCTCTGCCCAGGCGGAGTCCGTCCACTACAGCGTGGACAAGCTGCACAAGGCCACATTCAACAGGCACCTCCTTGTGCAGAACAAACATATTCTGATCGCCACTCGCAAGCTGGCCAAGTCGATGAGCCAGACGGATGCGAAGGCCGATGTTCCCACTCCTCCTCCGCCTCATCCTCCTCCTCCTCCTCCGCCTCCTCGAGAGGCTGCGTGGAGCATCGTGGCGAAGCAGAAGGAGCACGAGTGGAACTTGGGCAGTAAGAGGGAGGCGTGGATCGAGGACCAAGCCTGGCAGATGCGCGCCATGCTGAAACACGTGAGGCTATCGCTGCGCGGAGACAAGCCCAAGAAGTGGGCCGTGACCACGTTCGGCGACGGCGGTGCGACCGAGTACGGCGACGACGACGACATTGCCGATCACATCGAGGACGGCGACAACGACGAGGAGCCCGACAGCAACGATAGCCAGCAGAGCACGCCAGCCACGCCAGTCAAGGTGACGCAGCCGAAGGAGACAAGGGATCGGGGGTGGAGGACGACACGAGGATGATGGGGGAGCGTGGGGGGGGGGGAATCAGGAGGAGGAGGAGGAGGAGACGAGCGTAGGGAGGAGGAGGAGAAGGAGGAGGAGGAGGAGGAGGAGGAGGAGGAGGAGGATGTGGAGGAGGATGGCACAGACGAGGACGAGCAGGAGGAAGAGGAGGAGGGAGATTCGCGAGGAGGAGGAGGAGGATGAGCAGGGATAGTCATACTAGTCCGTGTCCTTGCCCTTTGCCCCCTGGAGGAGAAGCGTCAACCTGCTGGCCAGCGCTTCGAGGCACTCGCCGTGCGGGACGGCTGGACGCTGGGCTACGATGCGGAGATGGAGGCGACGTCGTCGTCCGATCCATTATCCCCATCCTTCATTTAGATGGTCCCGCCCCTCCCACCTCCGTCCAGGTCCAGGATGCCTGTAGACCCCCAATGCCCCCCCCCCCGATGGTAGACCCCCACCCTGCTTCAGAAATCGAGTTCACTCCACGCCCCCCCTAGATCGGCTGGGGCCAATGGATGACTACGATGTCGTCGACAGGCGGCGTGGCGCTACAGGACGGACGGCAAGAAGCTGCCGCAGTTCCAGAAGGTCAAGGCCGTTGGCGAGGAGCTCATTGCAACATGGGCAGACGAGTACTCGTTCACGGTGCCTGGCGTGACGGCGCCGATTGGCGGCCGCAAGTCTGTCGGCAATGGCATCCTCGGGCGCTGGACGCACCGCGGCAAGGACGGCGGCGAGGTGAAGCTCGTGTACGTGAAGCACATCAACAGGGGCGAGTGGTACCAGATCACCCACGGTTCCAAGCAGATCCTCGAGCTGAAGGCCTACGCGCCAGAGTTTGATGCGAGGGCGAAGGAGGAGGCGCTGAAGTGGGCGGCCGCCTACGCGAGCTTGGAGAAAGACGTCGCCGACATCAAGTTGCTGAAGATTGAATTCCTGAAAGTGTACGGGTCCGAGAACTGCCAGGTTCGGAGACATGCCGTGACTGCTGCAAAGGACCTTGGTGACACCGAGCCGCCAGCGCAGACGCCCGTGACGACGGGCAAAGCCAAAGGCAAAGCGAAGGGCAAAGCCAAGGCCAAGTCCGTGCTCAAGAGGCCAGCAGCTGCGAAGCGTCCCCCGATGAAGCGCAGGAAGAAGAAATCGTCTGACGACGAGTCGGATGACGAGGACGAGGATGCCGAGGATGACGAGCTCGACTCAGAGGGCGAGCTCGACTCCGATGACGAGGAGGACGATGACGAAGGTGAGCCTGAAGACGCAGCTGGCCAAGACGAGGACCCTGCCGAGCCCACGGATGTCGCCGACAAGAAGCCAGCGGTGGCCACATCCGCAAAGGCTGCCGCGAGCAAGAGGCCAGCAGCTGCGACACTCGACAAGCCATCGTCCAAGCAGCGGAAGGCGGAGCAACATTCGCAGGATGAGGAGGATCCGCCTGTGGACGAGGCCAAGAAGATGCCCGAGGCCAAGACGACGTCCGAGGGCAATGACCTGCACCGCGTGCCGAAGTCCAAGGGCGCCAGCGAGCACTCCACGGACTCCCAGAAGGCCGACAAGCGCGGCGTCGCCATTGTCGAGCAGGCCATCATGGAGACCAAGGA
Organism: Prorocentrum cordatum; assembly: GCA_963575745.1. Taxonomy (NCBI): domain Eukaryota; class Dinophyceae; order Prorocentrales; family Prorocentraceae; genus Prorocentrum; species Prorocentrum cordatum. The sequence goes on from CAUYUJ010015222.1 coordinate 18,342, forward strand.
CGTGCCGCACGACCACAAGAAGGGCCAGTGCCAGTTCTTCGACGAGACTGTCGATGACGATCCCTTCTGAGGAAGGGACCGCGTGCGACTGCGCTGGTACGCACGTCCAGCGTCCCACGGGTCAGGGAAAACCGAAAGCTAATGGAGGTGGGATGAGGAGTACGCGGAGGGTGACATGGGGGAGGAGGAGGGCGAGGAGCGAGACGGGTGGCGAGGATAACGACTTGGATGATAATGATGATGATGATGCTGATGATGATGATGATGATGAGGAAGGTGAGGCGGAGGAGGAGGAGTATGACCAGGTGGGTGGGTGAGGGGTGGACGGGGAGGAAGAGGAGGAGCAGCAGCAGCAGCAGTCGAAGCAGTAACACCCCAGGTGGTTCTGGAACCTGGACTAACGACTTCGGAGAAGCCTGTTGGCATCACATGTGTGTTCCCACGCGTGTGATGTCACACGGGATTTCAGATATCAACATGCCCCCCTGTCTGTTGAGTCGGGATTGCTTGTCTAGCTGCTGGTGTGCCGAGTGAGCTCTGGGTCGCATTGCACCGCTGCCCCCCCCGTTGGAGGCCCTGGTTTGGAAGCCCTAGGTTTGAGACGCAACCGCATTCGAGCCCCATCCCTCGTCGTCCGAATCCCCGATCAATGCGCGACCACCTCAAGGGTCCAGGCGGGGGAGGGCCAATATGGCAACCCACGCCCTCGATGTCTAGTTTGCCTGACACCGCTGCCCCAGGAGCTGCTCCCCAACGGCCGCAACTCGGCCGACCCCAACGAAGTGCTGGTGATGGAGCGGCTGACTGAGATTTTCGACTCGAGTGAGTTCAGAGACATGCTCGGCCAGAAGGGCCACAGTGACCTCGAGACGGAAATGCAATCATTAGCGGGAGATATAGACAAAGATGGGCACCTCAGGGACCCATCCAAGTGGGGCATCAGCATCCTTGCCGACGGCAACAAATCAGATGATAACAAATCCACGGTTGAGCCTGGGGACGACGGTAAATCTATCAAGCGCAGGAAGCCAGGCAAACTTGACATCGAGTCAGAGTTCAAATTCTGGCAGGACATCGCTTCAGGGGGGTGGGATGTGCCAACGGATTCGAAAAAGAGTGCTGTCGCTGGCCGCTGGGAAAGAGCGTGCGAGGAAGACCCATCGTTAAACCAGAAATATGATGCGATATCAGGGGAGAGAGTCCGCAGCAGAAAACAAGAGTTTCGTGCAACGTGGGCTCAACTCGAGTTCAAAAAGGCAGAGGCTGTCACAGGGCAAACATCCTCCTCAGCCCACCCCTCCGTATCCCCGCACCCGCATCTTACTCCTCCTCCTCCTCCTCCTCATCCTCCTCATCCACCTCATCTACCTCATCCCCATCCCCCTCCTCCTCCTCCACCTCCTCCTCCGCCTCCTCCTCCCCCCCTCTTCAATCCTGGAGAGGGGGTGGGGTGATACAGATGTACCACCCATATCATCGCAATCGCGTTACTCCCCCCCTCCTCCCAGGCTGACAAGACCAGGGCAACTACATGCGCGACCCAGGAGTTCCAGAACGGCACCTTCTTGCCGCTGATGCGGATCGCACACCTTGAAGGTGGCGGCAAACTGGGCTTCATCCAGGCCCGACGTTTGAACTGCGGCGCCGCCACACCCCCTCTATCTCTATGCTACCCCCAACGGTACCGTCCCCCAGATATCCCTCCGTCCAGTTCCTCGCTCGAACCACGTTCACATGTGAAATCCCATGCGTGGGATCACGCATGTGATCGGTGCGGTGTGGATACTACCGCATGCGTAGCTGGCCGAGCTTTTGCCGGTGCGGATGGTGGGCGGTGGGCGGGCGGTGTACCGCGCAAGCGTTATAAATGCTATCTCCAGGCCGTGAAGTACTTCTCAAAATGTATGCTATTGGGACCACCATGGATCGTGTTCGACCCCATGACAGAGTGCCTCAAGTCATTATATGTGGTCCGTGTGCGGACCCTAGGCGCGTGAACTGTATCATCAGGCCCACCCTGCGATCGACAGATCGGGTGCGATCGGTCGAGAGCGAGGGGCGTCGCCGTGGAGGACGATGCGGAGGAGGATGGAGAGGTGAGTTAAGAGGATGAGGGTGAGGAGGGCGAGGATGAATCGACGGACGAGGTGGGCGGTCATGCGGAGGAGAGGGAATGGTATGATGATAGTGAAGATGGTGATACGGAGGATGATGCTGAAGATGGGGATAAGGAGGAGGAGGCGGAGGAGGAGGAGGAGGATGAGGGTGGGATGGGAATGATGAGAGATGCTGAGCGATCGCATGTCGACTGAGGGTTTCAACAAGTGCTTCGAGCAGGCCTGGTCCACGCACGTCCGCTGGACGAACGACGAGAACCTTTCCATCGCAGGCCCCATGAAGCACGTGGCCGCCAACGGGGCCGCGGCGAGCAGCGGCGTCGCCATCACCGAGGCGCCAGCAGAGCATGTGATTGAGGGCGCGCCACCTGCCACCAAGAGGGAGCGGACGGCGGCTGATGACGAGCATGGAGAGCCGCAACCGCCTGCAACGAAGGGTCGCAGGAAGAAGACCACCGAGGCGGCCGCGCAGCCTGATCCAGAGAAGAAAGCCAAGATCGCCGCAGCGAAGGCCGCCGCGACGGAGCAGAAGAAGCGGATCACCGCGGCCAAGGACATCGCCGAGCTCTGCAAGGGTGTGATGAGCGATGGGCGGGACGTGATCTACAAGGTGGAGCACAACGTGGACGGCTGGAGGTGGGCCGCCTCGGACACAGACTTCGTCGAGATGAAGCCCGCCGTCGAGACCCTGACTGACAAGGTGCTGAAGAACAAGGGGTTGTCGTCGGCGGTGGACACCGACTGGTTCAAGGCCAAGCCCAGGGTCGGCGACCAGGACTTCACGGCGGCCCTCACCCTCCTCCAGGGCCTCGAGGAAGAGCTGACGGCCGTCAAGGTGCTGCAGACCCGCCTCAAGGGCATGCACGAGCTCAAGATGGGCAGGTCCACCGACAACGAGGAGACGCCCGCCAAGAAGCGGGCCAGGAAGGCGGCTTGATCGCCTCACGCACCGCTTGCAGCGGGCTAGGTGATGAGGATGGAGAGATCTCAGGATGGGGATGATGTGTAGGAGGATGAGGAGGAGACGGGAGGAGGGGGGAGGAGGGAAAGGAGGAGGGGCAGGAGGAGGGGGGAGGTGGCGGGAGATGAGGAGGAGGAGTGGGAGGAGGAGGAGGAGGAGGAGGAGGAGGAGGCGGAGGAGGAGGAGGAGGAGGAGGAGGAGGAGGAGGAGGGAGGAGGGAGGAGGGAGGAGGGAGCAGGAGTAGGAAAAGGAGGAAAAGGAAGAAGAGGAGGGGGGTATGCTCTCTTTTCCGAGCGGCTATCGAGCCACAGGCGTTGCAGCAGAGCATCAGTGCTCGGCCGTGCCAGCGGAGGGGGGAATTGCCCTCGATCACCCAAAAAATCCACTGAAATGGCCCCAAAAGTTCCATGGGATTTCGAGGGAACACACGCCCCAAACACCCGGGGGATTTGGCCCGTTTTGCACCAGTGTTTCCGGAAACTCCCGGGGGATAACGATTTCCCCTGAGAAATCCCATGCGTGGGATTTCACATGGGATTTCCACGCGCTGGTGTTCGTAGGCCATCCGAGCAATTTTAGAGGTCAGGCCGTGTGTTTGCGTGATGTTTCACGTCGCCGACGCGCGGCAGAGCCAGCGCAGGGCACGATTCGCCTGCCGAGGGTACCCGATCGCGTGCATGCAGTGTCAGCGAGAGCGTATGCTGATGTTCTGCGTGCTGTCTTTTACTGCAGCTCGTGGTGGCTCATGGCTGCGGTGCACGTGTCAGTGCGGATGTACGAACTTGACATCATCCTGCGTGCTCAGTTTCGGCCAATATGCGATGTGTCTCGTCCGTGTCTTGCATCGAGCGTCTTGCATCGGTTCTTCCCGCCACCCCGCAGTCGGAGTTACTGGAGTATGAAGCGGTGGTAGGAGGAGGAGGGGAAGGGCGATACTGATGATCGTTCAGGGTGATGAGGAGAAGGCGGTGGATGATGAGGAAGCTGAGGAGACAGAGGTTAAGGGAGAGGATGCTGGTGATGAAGAGAACTGTCCGCTCGGGGCACAGCTCTGATCCGTCTTGCGTGCTCAGTTTTTGTTCCAATTTGTCTGCTTGCACTTATAGGATTTCTCCACTTGTGTGCTTGGTTGAAGAGTTTCTCCACTTGATGGCGAGATACCGACTGTTTATCAAGGCTGTCGCCGCCCGCTGCCCCGCGGCTGACGATCCGCGCGAGGGGTGTTCCGACATGGGCGGGACATGTCTGAGGTCGTTTGGGGATCTGGGATCTGGGGTCTTTGGGAGCTTTTTGGGGGGAGGGGGGGCCCTCGGCGTCCCAGGCTGCCCGCGAGGTGGCCCAGAGGGATCTCGCATGGGGGCCCGACAATGTCTCGGTTGGGCCTTTCAGGGCCCAAGGCTTCTACTGGACCCCCTGGGGACCCAGCTGGGCTCTTAAGGGGTTCGGGGGGGGGTCCCTCTCATCCTCGGGCACCGTTGGAGGTCGCGGATAGCAAGTGCGCCTGTGGCTCGCCGTGGGGTCGGGGTATAGGTCCTTCGCTACCCCTCTTTCGAGCGCGGATTGCGAAGGATCTCATGCCTGGCTGTTATGCTTCGGCTAGCAGTGCCCCGCGGCACGACCGAGAGGGCGCGCCTCTGCTACCAGCAGCTCGCAACCCACTCTGTTCCCGCTAGCCACGCTCCGCGAGCGGGGGGGGGTAGAGGGGGGTCTCTTCAGTCCCTCAGCCACCCGTTCCCCTCAAGGAGGGTGTGGCAGAGGGGCGGACGGGGCCCAGGAGCGCAACCCCTCCCTTTACAGGCATTGCGCCTGAGGGGGTCGCGACGGGCGGTCGAGTCTCGCCTCCCTTTCTTTTTTTTAATCAACGGAGGGGTGCGTTCTGACCAAGATCACTTCGAAGGCGAATCCAGCCGCTGCGATCGACCATGATGTACCCCGAGGCCGAAAAAATCACCCACTCCTCTGGTGGATCTGGGGTGGGGAGGGCCTCGGTGCCCCATTGTCTTGGGCGGTCGTGATCCTTGGGTCCTCGCCCGTTCCCTCTGGTGCCCCAGGGGGCCCCTTGGCCGTTTGTTTGGTTGGCTGGTTGGTTTGGTTGGCTGGTTGGTTGCTTGATTTGATAGGTTGGTTGGTTGGTTGGTTGGTTTGGTTGGCTGGTTTGGTTTTAGTTTATGCCTACTGGTTGACGTGTTTAGTTTATCTTAGTTTATTTACTTTTTTGTTGGTTTGTTGATTTGGGTGGCTGCCCCCCCAGGGCTCTCGCGGGGGCTCTCTGCAGTGCTGGCAGGTTGGTTGGTTGGTTGGCTGGTTGGAGAGTTTCCTGGAGCACTGTTGGCGCATGATCTGGCCATTAGCTGGCCCAAATGTTAGATGAGGTCATCACCTGCCGACCGCGCTAGGTCACGTGGGGCGCGGCGATGGGTTCCCAACACTGGCGATCAGCGTGAGGCTGGTGCCGCCCTGTTCAAACAGCTGCTCGACCTCTACTCGGCGGCCAGACTGACAGCGAAAGACTTGACGCAACTTTGCTATAACATCGATCGGGCTGGAGTTCAGGGCGCACCATTCAGCACATTCGCTGTCGCCCCGTCAAGGCAATCGGGACACCAAGACCACTTAGACAAGGTCCTTCCCGATAGCGGGCGACTCTTTTACGTCGACGCTCCTGTTCAGAAAAAAGGTGGATCTGCTCGCACGTCGTGGCCTGTTCCAGTGAGATCAGTGGTGGAATCACTCGAGTGTGAGGTCAGCCAGGACGTCGGGCTTCGGCGGCGGCTCGACAACCTCGATGGTCCCGAGTCGGTTCTAGACACTGGCGCATACCGCTCCCACCCAGCAGCTGTGGCCGCTGAACGGGATGGCCGCAGGCGCCCCCTCCCACTGGCCGTATACCTGGATTCTGTCACCTTTATCCAGCAGGCCGCAGGCCGCTCAGAATCAGTGCTGGGCATATGGATTGTGAATTTGCTGACCAGACGTCGGCACTTTTATGCTGCTCTCAAGTCAGGCGACATGTGCTCATGTGGCTGTCGAGGGAATTGCACATTATTTCCCATCTTACAATCGTTGCAGTGGCAGCTGCGCGCGCTGCAGGACGGAGTGACACCAGCCATGACACACGACGGGCGCGCCTGGCCCGCTGGTGACCCTCTTGAACACCAGCGACCCTTGGCGTTCAGCGCCATACAATTGTACATCAAAGGCGACTGGGCGGAGTACAACCACAGCCTCGGGCTCGCGCCGTGGAACAGCGCGTTCGCCCCGTGCCCCTTCTGTTCCCTGAGCAAGGCTGATCTCTACTCGCACGACACCGACTTGGGCGCCCCGTCATCGCCAGTGTTACCGTTGAGGTGCCACGAGGACTACGAGCGCGAGCGCAAGCGCTGCGAGATCAACCTTTCAATCACCACTGAACATGACAGGGCGCTGCTGTGCGATGTGCTCAGGTGGGAGAAGCCTAAGAAAGGCATTGGCGGTCGTCTTGCATGCCGTGACCAACGCGTCGGGGACGTCATGGTGCGCCGTGGAGACCGCCTGGACCCTTCAGTCGGCTTACTTGATATAGCCCTCCTTGAGATGCAGGAGCTGCCGATCGGCATCGTGCTCTGGCGGGCTCGGCGAGACACCGCGAACAACCCAAAGGTTATAGATTCAGTGCTGCGGCGGTGCCCGCTCGTCGACGAGTACTTGCATTCAAGCCCAGCTGCGACGCTGGCGATCGACGAGCTGCATGTCCTGTTCATAGGACCAGTGCCGCGCTACGTGGCTGCGGCGCTCTGGCGCATCATTTTGAAGAACCCATGGTCTATTCGTGGACACGTCGATCGAGTAGCTGACATCGGGGCCAGGTTCCTGAAGGCAGAGCTGGATTTGTGGCAAGCTGATCCTGCCAACAACATCCCGATGAACAAACGGATCGGCAACCTGACCCGCGGGATGCTCGGGAAGCGCCTGGGCTACACCACGCAGGAGATACGGATTATGAAGATGCCATGGAGAAGGATATGAAGGAGGAGGAGGATGAGGACGAGCATAACGAGTAGAAGGACAATGATGATAAGGGGGAAGGGGAACCGAAAAGGAGAGATGAGGAGAACTGGGGCGGGGGGGGGGGGGGGGGGGGGGGGGGGGGGGGGGATGATGAGGAGGAGGACTGAGGAGCAAGGGGGAGAGAGGGAGGAGAGGAGGAGGAGAAGGATGAGGAGGAGGAGGAGGAGGAGGAGGAGGAAGGAGGAGGAATGCGGGACGACGCTTGGACATGTCCAAGGTGGGACATGCAAGTGTCCCATTTTCTTTCCCCATGCACCCCTTAAGCTGTTCGGCATGTCCGAAGCCCGACCCCACGTCCTGTTGGAACGACGCTACAGGACCCCAAACACAGCGGTGCTCACATGAGCACGAAGGCCGCCGAATCCGCCGTGCTGGTCAAGTTCGCAGTTGACATGCTGCTGAAATTCGGGGGGGTGGCCACGTTCGGTTTCGACATGATGGGCGCTGGCGAGGCACTTCTCGCGTTTATCCAGGAATTGAAATCACACAGGGCAGTTGTAAACGAAACCAGCGTTGAAAAACTCCAGGGCCACTTGGAGATGTTTGCCAAGCTGTCAGCAACGGCTGGAATCAAGTTCGTTCCGAAGAACCACGTGCTAAGGCACTTCGCCCACAGGGCCCGCTAAATCCTAAATCCTGGGACCGCCAGCCTCGGGCCATTAGGGGCGGCAATGTTTCGAGATCCCTCGCATGCCACCGCTGGACAGCAGATCGTCGAGATCAATACCCCTTCCGCATTATATTCTGGCATTCCTGGACGGCGGGGGCGGGGGAAGGGGAGGGCGGCGAGGCTGCTGGTGGATGTATGTCCATTCCGTGCTTGTCGCCTCCCCCCTTCCTCTCCTCTCTCCTGGATCACAAGGCCCGCTAACACTTAAATCCAGGGACCGCTAGCCTCGGGTCATGACGGAACGGCGGAGCCTTTCTCGTATGCCACTGCTGGACAGCAGATCGATCGTCGAGATCAATATGACCTGGGGTTTGGCGGAATGGCGAAGCCCTTTTCACATTGCAGATCATCCGGCCTCCCTGGACGGCAAGGACAAGGGCGCGGGACGGCGAAAGTACTACTGGTAATCGTCCTTTCCGTGTCTCTCGCATCTCCCCTCTCCACCTTTCTCTCCGCCCCTCTCTCATCTCATCTCCTCTCCTATCCCCTCCTTTCCCTCCCTCTCCGCTCGCTCACTTCTATATGTATATATATATATATATGATTGCCAAACAGCACTCGCGATCACATGCGAAATCCCATGCGTGTGATTTCGCGTGTGATCTCGAGCGCGCCGTGGCATTCAGCCTGGGGCGCAGTCCAGTAATCTGCGCAGTGTTGGGAATCTGCCACGGGGGTGATGCTGACACGCAGGGCGCTGGCGCGAGAGCTCTTGGGGCGATGTGGCACGCTGATTTGGACCGACCGAAACTAAACGAACCCTCGAGGATGCTTTGGCAAGGCGCGGCATGCCTCTACCACTGCTACCTCGACGAATCGTTGAACGTGTGTCTGAAATCGCTCGCGATGTTCTGTCACCGTCGGACGTTCCCCAGACGGGTCCACCACTTGATGGACCTACAGGGCCGCCTGGGGAACCGCAATGTCGTTAGCGCAGGCCCCTGGCTGCCCTGCTTAGCGTCGCCATGCTGGCGCTGACGCGTTTCTGTTGCACGGCATTGTATAGGTGTGGGCACCAATGTCGGATCTATTTCAGCAGGAGGCGTTCGGATGAGGAGGGTCGATGAGACGCGAGAAGGAGGCAGAGGACCTAGGCGTTCGGTGGAGGAGGAGGAGGAGGAGGAGGTGGAGGAGGAGACGGAAGGAGAAGGAGGAGGAGGAGGAGGACGAGGAACAGCCAGAGGAGGAGGAGGAGACGGATGCAGACAGAGGATGGAGGAGGATTGCGCTGCAGGACTGCCAGCTTTTGGTTGAATTCTCTGCGTGGCTTCCTTCGCAGCGCGAGGGGCTCGCGAGCTGGTATTCCATATCACACGTCGTGTTGTTAATTCAGTGTCGCACTAGACCCCTCCCCTTCAGCGCAA
>CAUYUJ010015222.1:32500-92500 GCA_963575745.1 Prorocentrum cordatum
ACCAAGTTCCGCAGCCCGTTGCGGAAGTTTTCGGGCCACGGGTTTCCCGCGAGGCTCGTCTGGTGTCGGAAGAACACGCCCCCCACTGCTATGGAGAGTTTGCCTTCCTTTGCTTGCGGATTGTGAGCCACCGCTGCCAGGGTCACCGACCAGGCCTGAACCAGGAACTTCCCGTGGGAGTGCCAGCGAAGCTCCTCGCACTGCCCGACGCGCTCGGGAACCCAGAGGAGAGCCCCGACGCACTCGCGCGCGACCTTCCCGTGGAAGCCACTCTGGCGGATGAGATCGTCGAGACATTGCTTCCGCTGATCGCGATTGATGCGTGCACCAGGCTCGAAGGGCACTAAGACGACCCCTTCGCGCCTGTCCCTGACAGCTGCGACCCAATCCGACAGGGGGCCGCCCGCGCGCAGGACGAGGGAAGCAAAAGCCAGATTCACGCGCGCCTCTGTCTGCCCCTCCTGCACCTGGTCTTCGTCGTCGTACAGCAGGGGCTCAAGAGGCTTGGAATGGCTCGGGCCGCGCTCTTCCGATGGGAAGTGCGGGCGGCCTTCCTCTGGGAAGCCCTCTTGGACAGGAAGCGCTGGCGACCGCGCCTTCGAGGTCAGGGCGAGAGGCTTGGTCGCGCGGGCCCCCGCTGCTGCGGGGGAGCTGTCACGCAGTTTGCGCGCTGCGATCAGAGCCTGCCGCTGTCGCCAATTAGTCGTGCAGGGAGATCTCGGTCTCGGGTCATCGGAGCGGGCGGCGTTCTGTCCAGGCTCGATTACCACTGCGGCGGCGCCTGGCTCCACGGATGCCCCCGCTGCTGCGGAAGCCGCCTCCTTAGCCGTTGTGACTGCAAGGAGGTTGGCGGCGGCCGTTAACTTCCGCGCCTCTTCGATCTCGCCCTTCTCCATCATTTCCTGAGCAACCAGCAGGCTCTGCGAAACGCTTTCCTGGGCACCAGAAAACGACGAAAGCAATGTCCGAAGTTTCGTTGCACCCTCCTCCCCCGCTGCTGCGGAGGCTGGTGCTGAATCTGCCAGTCCCTACGGAACTGCATCAGGGGCCTCCTCTGGCAGCCCCCGCTGCTGCGGAGACTTCGGCAGAGGTTCCTGCGCGGTTCCAGTCGCGCCTTGCTGCTCCATGCCCTGGGCCGCTCCCGTCGCGGAGGCGGGCGGGCGCGGCGGGGGGCAGACCTGCGGCGGCTGCGGATTCACTTTATCGCAATGCCATCCCTCCCTGCGCTCAAATGACTTTTCCCCTTGCGCCAGTCTGCTGCTCCCACTTCTGAACTACCTCATCCCTTCTACCTCTGCCTGCTCCCTCCTCTTCCTGTTCAGTCCTCCCTCCTCCCTCCACCGCGCTCATTTCTCCTTGCTCCCTTCTCTGCTCCTCCTACGTGGGGCGTTTCACGACAACGACGACGACGACGACGCCGACGAGAACGATGACCACGACGGCGACAACGAGGGCAACGTCGACCACGACGACGACGACGAGGACGATGACCACGACGGCTACCAGCGACGACGACTAGCGACGACGACGATCGACGACGACGACGCCGACCACGACGACGACGGCGAGGACGACAACGAGCGACGACGACGACGACAATCGACGCCGACGAGGAACGACGACGACGAACGAGGACGACGATTACGACGACGAGATGACGAAGGATCGAAGATCGAACCTCGAAGTGCGAAGCTTCGAAATTCAAACTTCGATCTTCGAGCTCCGAACTTCCAGCTTCTAACTGCGAACTTCGCTGGGGCGCCAGGGATGCAATGGGATGGAGGGAAAAATGGGGAGGAGAGAACGAGGAAGCGGGAGAGGAGATTTGAGGAGAACGAACAGGCGTGGAGCGACGAGGAACGGGCGGCGAGGAGCCGACGTTGAGGGCGGCGGGGTGGGGGGACAGGGAGGAGAGGGGAGACTTCAAAACGAAAATCGCGCCACGGCGCCTGCGCGCGCGCCCCCGATCTCGGCGGCCGACGCGCGCGCCCCTGCAGAACTGCAACGCGCCCTTCATTCGAGCCCCGCTGCTGCGGAGCCACCCACTCCACAACCGCATCGTCTGGGGAGCTGTTCGGACCCCAAACTACTAGTTCTTCAGCCACTCGGCTCTTGCGAGTCCGCCCTCATGACAAGGGCAACCTTCACATGGGGACACTCAATGGGGTGTCGATTGAGAACGCCCCATGTGGCTGGTGGCAGGAACGGACGAGGGGGGGCGGATAGAGGAGCAGGACGAGACCCGGCAGGGGATATGCACCAGGAGAGAGATCTCATGGAGGAAGAGGAGGGGAGGGGACGAGAGCCACTCATAATTAAGCGCACGCAGGCTCACGCACGTGCTCCATTTCTCAGCGACCGCCGCGCCGCCATGAGAACTGTCGTACCGCCGCCGCTACTGCGGCGGATGCGTGACCTCTCCCATCCCTGTCCTGCGCTGTTTCTGCTACCACCCTCCCCCCTTCCAGCCGAGCTCGGGTTTCATGCTCGGAGACGGGCGCGGCTGGCGGCTCTTAGTGCGGGTGCGCGTGCTGCCTCCAACTCCTCATCCCCCTCCTCATCCTCTCCTCATCCCCCCTCCTCTTCCTCCTCATCCTCCTCTATCGGCCCAGCTCCGATCGCCGCTCAGCTCCCCCGGTGCGGCTGGCGGCAAAAGTGCCGAATATTGCCTGGGATGTCCTTCGCCGTCTTCTTCGACATCTCAAGCATCAGTTTGCCCTTCTCCTCGGTGCGGCGCGCCTCCTCCATCATCTGCCGCGCCTGGTCGACGTGCATCTGGCCCTTCTCTCCAACGGCGCGTGCATGGCGGCAACGATTGCGCCACTGGAAAAACCGCACCACCATGGTCGCCCAGTTCCAAACGCTGCCCTCCGTCGCGATGGGCTCGAAGCCATCGACGTCGTACTTGCCCGCGATGCTCGCCATAGCGGCGCAAAGGCCGCGAAGGAGCCTCCTCTGGCAGTCCCCGCTGCGGCAGAGACTTCGGCAGAGGCTCCTGCGCGGTTCCGTCGCGGAGGCGGGCGGGCGCGGCGGGAGGCAGACCTGCAACGGCTGCGGCTTCACTTTATCGCATTTCCATCCCTCCCTGCACTCACGTGGCTTTTCCCATTGCGCCAGTCTGCTGCTCCCACTTCTGAACTACCTCATCCCTTCTACCTCCATCTGCACCCTCCTCTTCCTGTTCAATCCTCCCTCCTCCCTCCACCGTGCTCATTTCTCCTTACTCCCTTCTCTGCTCCTCCTACGTGGGGCGTTTCACGACAACGACGAGGACGATGACCACGACGGCGACAACGAGGACGACGACGACCACGACGACGACGACGAGGACGATGACCACGACGGCGACCAGCGACGACGACTAGCGACGACGACGACCGACGACGACGACGCCGACCACGACGACGACGGCGACGACGACAACGAGCGACGACGACAACGACAATCGACGCCGACGAGGAACGACGACGACGAACGAGGACGACGATTACGACGACGAGATGACGAAGGTTCGAAGATCGAACCTCGAAGTGCGAAGCTTCGAAATTCAAACTGCGACCTTCGAACTCCGAACTTCAAACTTCGAACTGCGAACTTCGCTGGGGCGCCAGGGATGCAATGGGATGGAGGGAAAAATGGGGAGGAGAGAACGAGGAAGCGGGAGAGGAAATTTGAGGAGAACGAACAGGCGTGGAGCGACGAGGAACGGGCGGCGAGGAGCCGACGTTGAGGGCGGCGGGATGGGGGGACAGGGAGGAGAGGGAAGACTTCTTAACGAAGATCCCGCCACGGCGCCTGCGCGCGCGCACCCGATCTCGGCGGCCGACGCGCGCGCCCCTGCCGAAATGCGACGCGCCCTTCGTTCGAGCCCCGCTGCTGCTGCGGAGCCATCTACTCCGCAACCAAATCGTCTGGGGAGTTATTCGGCCCCAAAGCTACTGGCTTGCCAGCCGCTGCTGCGGACGCCGAGGGCCTGGTGCTGGACGCCGCGGCCCCGCTGCTGCGGGGCCCCTGAGAAGGCGTCGGCCCCCCCTTCTCTCTGGCGGCGTCGAACTTGACCTTACGCTCCACACCGAGGTCCTTGTGCCAGCGAAAAGTTCCTGACCCGTCGCTCCCGCCCAAACCCGCGGCTGGTGGCCTCACCGTGTCCGCGTGGGGGACGAGGGGCAGAGCTTCGACCTTCCTGTCGCCCCAGTGCGGGTGTAAACGGACGCCTGTCCCGTCGTCGCGGTGCAACACGAAATCCCCCATCGGCAGCTTCACTTTCACCCGCTGCCCCGCGAACTGTCGCGCGCGCACAATACTCTGACGCATGTGGTCGTAGCTGTTTGGCCGGACTTCGAGGGGGCAGCCGATCAGAGCCCCGCTGCTGCGGGGCCCCCCCACGACCTCCCTGATATCTTCCTCCCTGAGCGTCGCCACCATCTCTTGCCACCGCCAAGGGACTTCCTCGTCGCTTTTGAAACCAAAGCTCGTCCTCGCACCGTGGTCGCAAACAGCGACCACGGTGGGCCCCGCATTGTCAAACCACTTGGCTTCTGACTCGAACGGGGCAGTTGGGTCTTCATTCAGATGGCGCCACCATTTCAACGCTTGATTGTGTTGCTGAAACGAAGTGCCGAGCTCTCTTCATAACTCAAAAAATAATTAACATCAAACTTCTGAAAATCCTGGGGCCCGCGCGCCGCCGCCGCTGCGGTGGCGCGGGGCTCCTGCGCCGCAGGCGCGGCTCGGGATCCCGACCCCTCTCCCGAAACTGTGTTCCCAGGTTCTGGTGAGTTTCGGAGGGCAGCCCTCGCGAAATTATCGAATTCGGGCATGCCGAGACCAGGGGCGCGGGGGCTTACAACGCTAAGCGCGGCGAAGCGAGACGGCCGTTGAGGCGAGACCGCCGCCGCTGCTGCGGCGGCAGGGCCATCGCGCCATTTGGCGTCCTCCGTTGGCGTGTGCCCGTCTTGTCGCCAGTCTCTCCAACCCCTCGCTGACCAACCGTGGCCGTCCTCCCAGCCACGCCAGCCGCTGCTGCGGCTATCCCACCATCCTCCCGCGCCACCCCATGTGTATCCGCCTGCATCGCCCATTGCAAGACGATGGCGCAGGCGCGCGTTAGGCCGCGACGGGCCCAGCTGCACCGGTGCTCGCGGGCGATCCCACGGGCGCGGGATGGTTTGAGCATAGCGGCGACGGACGACGCGATGTGATTGGACGGCGGAGAACTTGAAAGGAAGGGGGGTTGGAAACGGATGAACGAAGTGGACGAAGAGCGGAAATCGAACCAGAGGGGGGGGCGAAAAAAGAGCGGAAGAGAATAAGGACATGCAGACGAAGGAGAGTGACGAGGTAGATGGCGGGCCAGAACGGCAACGGAGGATAATGTGGTGGAAATTGTGAAAAGGACGCATGGAAAAACACGACGAGGATCACAGACGCAAAGATGATGAGCGCAGTGGTAGCATGACATATCCGAAATCAAGAAGCAGGATGAGGAGGAACGGGATGACGAGCAACTCTGTCGCAGAGAGCCTCCGAACGCACCCCCTCTGTCACAGAGGGCCTCCGAACGCACCCCCTCTGTCACAGAGGGCCTCCGAAAAACACCCCCTCTGTCACAGAGGGGGGAAATGATCACTTGAATGCGGCTTCTGGATTACAGGCGGATTTTGGCAGAAAAAATAATCAATAAAGATGCAAACAATGAAATAACTGACAATACAACAACAAGTTTCCCCTGCTATGGCTATTACTTTTGCTATTTTTGATTATCCCTCCTGTAGAGGGGCACGCCCGACTGAAGCGTAGATGTTATGTATGTGTGTGCATATATTTATATATAAAATCGTAAACCTGTCGAGCGAACCGCGGACACCGCGGCCCGAATCTGAAAACGAGACACGTCCCAAGCAGAGCCGAGCGGACCAAACTGCGCCAGTCACCGCCGGAGGGCTCCTTGCTCTCCTCGCGCTCTCCGCTTTGGCGGCGCGCACACGGGGGTGGGGGGGAGGGGGGGAGTTATGGGCGTGCTTTCCACCACCACCACCATAAGTTGGAGGGGGGAAGAAGGAGGAGGGCGAGGAGAAGGAGGACGAAGAAGAGGAGGGGGAGGAGGACCCTCTCCCCCTCCAACATATGGTGGTGGTGGTGGAAAACAGGCCCATCAGGGAAGGCTTCTTAGAAGGAGGCTGCTTCTTGGAAGGTGCTGGCCTTCCATCTGTAGATCAGGCCCGCGCCTTCTAAGCAGCAGGGGTGCTTCTCAGAAGCCCTCCCCCTCCCCCCTCCCCCCTTTGCGCGTGGCTGATCGCTCGCGACCGCCCCCGCCCAGCCCGCGGCAGGACAGCCCAGCCGAATCGACAGGCCGGCTCGCGATCGACGTGCCCCGGGTGGGCGGAACTCGGCAGCCGAGTCCAGAGAGGTCGAGCAGGCGGGAAACGGGCAGGGTGGTGCGACCTCCATGGACAAGTCGGCGCCCAAATCTAGAGGAAGAGAAAACGGCATTTGCACAAACTTTTGGCGCTCCGCGCGGATTTCTCGGATCCGCGCTGGGCCCCCCCTCCCTGGCGCGCGGAGCGCGCCAGGGGCGGCGCCAGAGGGGCCCCAACGCGGATACAAGAAACCCGCGCGGAACTCCAAACGTTTATGTTCGTGCCGTTCGCTCTTCTTCGAAGATCGGATCCGACGTCGCATCGGATCGGAATCCGTCGAGATCGAGCCGAATCGGCGGAAACCTGCAGGCTGGTACAACCTCCGTTGAGAAAAAATCGACGTCCAGATCGGAACCCGACGCCGCATCGCATCGGAAGCCGTCGAGATCGAGCTCCGTCGAGATCGAGCCGAGATCGAGTCGAGATCGAGCCGAGATCGAGTCGAGATCGAGTCGCGAGCGCGTCGGAATCCCTCAAGAGCGCGTCGAGATCCGTCGAGATCGCGCCGCACCGGCGGCGTCGTAGCGCGCCCTGCGCAGGAGGAGGAGGAGAAGTAGGAGTAGGAGTAGGAGTAGGAGTAGGAGTAGGAGGAGGAGGAGGAGGAGGAGGAGGAGGAGGAGGCGGAGGAGGCGGAGGAGGGGGAGGAGGGGGAGGAGGAGGCGGAGGCGGAGGGGCCCCCGAGCGGCGCGCCAGCGCCGCCCACCGCCCCGCGTCGGGCTCCGCGGGGGCCGCGGGGCCACCGCGGCGCGGCGGCTCCTCTGTGCGGGGGGGCCGGGCGCTAGCCCAGGGGAGGGGCAGGGAAAAAGGACGAGGACGAGGGGGCCGACGAGGACGAGGACGAGGACGAGGGGGCCGACGAGGACGAGGACGAGGACGACGGGACCGACGAGGACGAGGACGGGGACGAGGACGGCGGGGCCGACGAGGACGAGGACGAGGACGAGGGTGACGACGAGGACGAGGACGGGGACGACGAGACGAGACCGAGGACGAGGACGAGGACGAGGATGACGAGGCGTCCACGACGACGACCATGCGCGCGGGGCAACGACGAAGGGGGATAGACTCAGGGGGGATGTATCGACCTCGAATGGCCGACGCATCGCCCATGCACCGCCGATGCAGACCGCACCACGCATTGTCTATACATCGCCCTGATGCCAGTCCGCGCTGCGATGCGGTCGCCACGGGAAGGCAACCGCGGCGACGACAACCCTTACGGGCGGGTCCAGGCGGGCGGACCCCGACATGCTGGGCGGAGCGGGGCGGGGCGGGGCGGCCAGGCCGGATGTGCCGCAGATGATCGGCGGCACGCCTCGCTCCCGGAGGGGGCGGGGGGGGGAGAGGACTGCCAGCAAGACTGCGGGCGGAGCCCTGGGGAACGGGGCGATCACGCGGTCATCTCGGCTATCGGCTATGCGTCAGAATGGCCTTTCGCCAGAGCATGACCTTCGGTGCGGGCCCCCAGGGGTGCCCCCTACAGCACCAGCTTGCGAGATTGGGTGTGCCCCCCTGGGGGGGGAAGAGGACTGGGGGCGACGAAAGGGTAGGATAGCAAAGGGCAGGGTAGAGACTCAGCTCACGTAGCTGGTTTTCCTGGCGCCTCCTGGCGCCGGGAAGCGCCCAGGTATCGAGGAACGGAACGGGCCCGGCGGCGGGGCCGAAGCCAGCTGCACGCAGCAGATGTCGTACCCCCTCCCTTCCTTATCCTACCCTTTCGTCCAGCCCGAAGAGGGGGCGGGCCGATCGGCGGAATCCGAACCCTACCTTCGCAGATCGACGATTCAGGCAGCTCGATGGTCCGAACTCTGCCCCCGCCACCCATCGATCGGCGGCGAGAGAGGGGGTAAGTGAGAAGAAGAAAAAGGCCTCCTAACAAGTTGGCGAAACTTCTCAGAAAACCTCTGACCTTGAACGGATCTCTGCGTTTCCGGGGAAGGCTTCGAAATCTTCTCAGAAGGCTGGGAGACTTCCGAGCCTTCTGGGGAGGCCCGCCCCTTCTCAGTTCCCAACCAGGCTCGCCGCCGATAGGTGGGGGGAATGCGTCGAGCACGTGGCGGAATCCGAAACTCGCCATCGCTCGAACGTTCGTTCCGCGTGCATTCTTCGATTTCGCGCGTGCACGTTTCGCAAGATGATCCACGGTGTTCCTCGCTGGTCCTCAACGGGGAAAAATGCACGTGTCCGAGCGATGCCAGGGGAATCGATGGTTGGCGGGGGCAAGGCTCGGCTGTCGCCACCCAGTGGGGCTTCTCGGAAGGCGCAGGAGGCCCCCCCGGCTTCCCGAGGAGCTCACCCTGAGCCTTCTCCTCCGAAGCGACGCGGACGGCTTCTCCGAAGGCTGGCGCGCACTCCCGAGGAGCCCCGCCCGCCTGGAGGAGACGGCCTGCCCCTCGTCGTTCTCGTCGCCGCGGGCCGGGCGAGGGGGGCCTGTTGACGGTCTCAAGGAAGGCGCGGTGGCAGAGATCCTCGGAGAACGGCCCAGAGTCCCCAAACCGCGCGGTCACACCCAAACCCCACTGACCCAACCCCGTCACCGCACCGCGTGCATGGCAAGTGGCGCGTGGGCGGACGAGAAAGGATACTGGGCCAAACCATGATATCCACGCTTCCATCGCCCCCCTCCCTTGGACGCCACTAAGAAACATGTCCTCAACAAACGGAGTCCTGGAAATCCGTCGCCGTTCTCGGGGGGCCCTTCTCGGGCCCCAGGGAAAACAGCTCGTTGCGGAGAGCTGGTGATGAATAAAAACCTGGGGTCTAGGACCCGTTTCCCTCAGAACCCCTCTCCTCCATAGCGAAGGCTCAGGGCAACTTTCCTCAGGACACGTTTTCTACAATACGAGAGATCGGCGCAAACGTGCACTTGCAAAGGTCCGGACTTATTTCCTGGCTCGGCGCGGGGCCCCCCTCCCTGGAGCGCGGGGGCACCAATGCGCCGCGGCCTCCAAACAAGACTGGGCTCTGGCCAGAGGAACCGCTCGAACATCGCGGCGATGGCGATGCTGGACTGGAACGGCTTGAACTTCGCGAACTCGCCTGGCAGCTCGAAGCCGGGTCAGCTCTCGGCGCGCTCGAGGTGCCGACGCAGCGGCGCGCCCAGCGCCGGCGGGCGATGCTCGCAGCACGGTGTAGGAGCGAGCATTGGCGCAGCCTCGTGCCTGCGCCCGTTGGGCCACTGGCCGTGCACCAGCGGCGATCTCGCGCACCCCCTCAGCTTGTCGCCCTGCGGCTTCCACCTGCGGCTCTCGAAGGAGGCTCTGCCTGTGTTGAGCCACCTGCGAATCTGGATGACGAAGGCCCGGTTCCCGATGTCCCCGCGCGCGCCTCGCCCCATCGCGTCCAATGGCGCGAGGGGCATCTCATTCTCAAAACGCGGGCGCGGAGACGCCCCCCGCCAGCGCGGTCTGCGCGCCCACGAGCTCGTCGGAGCAGTGAACTTCCAGGAAGACAACCCTCGGCAACCTGTGCCGGCCACCCTGCAGCCTGGCCAGTCAGAGCGGGAAGCTGCGCTGCTGGCAGGCCTGCAGGAGCTGGCCGTGCAGGATCTGATCGAATGCCTCCCACTCGAAGGTCAGCTCGATGTTGGCGAAGAGGTCAATCATGGCCCCGCTGCCCTCGCCGCCCACCAGCTGCAACTCTCCGGGCCTGAGCCAGTCGAACGACGAGCCCGCGGCCTCCCTGAAGCTGCCGATGACCTCCCTGACCTCTTCCGCCGCGGGCCTCCGCGGCCCCTCGCCGAGCTGCGCGAACAAGTCGACGCGGGCCTCCTGCAAGCCCGGCGCCAGTGGGAGCGGGCCCCCCAACGCCCAAATGGTCTCCTCCAGGGCAGGGGGCGAACCGCCCCGGGGCGCGCCCCCGCGCCGAGGAGCCCAGCCACGCGGAAGTTTGATCGGCAAAGGCGCGGAGGGCCACCGCGCATTAGCGTGGTCGTGGATGGCCCAGGTCGTCGTAGAAGATCTGCCCCGCGCCAGCGATGGCGTCGGCGCGGGCCGCAACCCCTGCGAAGCGCCGAGGGCCAGGGCCGCGGCGGCGCCTGCCAGCGCCGCGAAGATCGTCGTCGTGTCCAGGGGGCGCGTCTCGTTGATCGCGGCGCTGCTGTCCTGCTGGGCGGAGGTGGCCGCGGGCATCTCGCGGCCCTCGATGAGGCTCTCAGCGCGCCCCCCCCCCCGCCACTTCGTCGCGCAGCATCTTGCCGATCGCGCTGGGCGCCCGAAGCCGCCGAAGTGGGAAGTCGATCGGAGCGCAATCCTCGATGGCAATTGCCGCGCTCTCGTGCCACATCGTGCACTTTGAACACTTTTGGATGCGAGGCAGACTAGGAACCGCCACCCTTGTCATCTCGATCGGAGGCCGCGCGGCCCTGCGCGAACGAGCCTTGATGTCGCACGCCAGGCCCGTGGCGCCGATGATGTTCCACTCGGCCTGGCGAATTAAGATCTGCCGCTCTGCGCCGGGGAAGCGCGCGGCAGCCATGGATTGGCGAGACGCCTCCCGCGGGCTGACGAGCTCCCTGCTGCAGCGTCCCAGCGGCATGGGGCGCGGGTACCTCTTGGGCGCGCCCGTGGCCTGCGTCTTCTCGGCAACTGAACTGCCGTCGATCTTGGGCCGGACAGGGAAGTGCGGGGCAGGGTTCCGCCCGTAGAGCACCTTCGCCTCGGCGTCGCTGAACTTGGAGCCGACAGCCCAATGACCGGCGATGCGCCCAGCGGAGCGGCAGGTGCCCTCGTCGTGAGCGACCGCCTTGAGCTTTGGCACGTTCAGGAAGCCTGAGGCCGCCAACTCGTGAGGCTCCGGGTTGAAGTCCCCGCCGATGATGATGGGCTTGCCGATCTGCCTCCCCGCGCGGTAGACCGACTGCAGCACCTCGGAGTCGAAGTCGGACATGCCCTCGCAATCCTTCAGGCGCACGTCGAACCAGGCGACGCCTCCTGGGGCGATGCCAGCGACGCGGGCGACGCAAGCGCGCCCGGGGAAGAGCTCAAAGCCGCCCTTCATCTCGAATGCGCCCAGTCCATGAGCCCGTGGCGCCAACTGCAGCAGCCCGCCGAGGCCGTGGAGGTCTGGGCCTGTGCCCACCGCATTGCGCGGCAGGAAGTGCCAACCCTGCCCCGCCAGCTTGTCAGCCACCTCTGCGCGCCGATAGGCGGTGAAGTGAATCTCCTGCACCGCGAGCACGTCCGTGTTCCGCACTGCGTTCCCCCCCAGAAGCGCATCGAATCTGCTGTGGGCATTGTCGTGGATGGTCAGCACAATCCACCGCCGCCGCCCAGACGAGGTAGGATTCGGTCTTTGGCTTCTTGGCAAAGGCAAAGGCAAGGAGACCGAGGGCCTCGGCGACGCGCTCGCGCTCGCCCTCATCGTCGCAGGCACCCAGCTAACTGCCAGGATCAGCAGCAACCGCGAGAGTGTCGAGAGCGTCCTCTGGCGCACGTGCGTGCGCGCCACCGCCTGGAGCCGCGGGGACCCCGCCTCCTGCTGCACCCGGTGGATCACCTTCCCCCGCTTCTTGCCCTGGGCCAGGAAACGCCAGGTCAGGCTGAGCAGGCCCTGTGGGCTCGGTTTCTTCTTCGAGCTCTTGAACAGCTGCATGGGGCGACTTGAGGAAACCCGCCAGCGCGACGCCGTCGGCGGGGAGCTCGCCGAGCTTGGCTTTGAGCTCTTGGACCGAGACGCCGACGGAGGCCGCGATGCCGCCGCCGTAGAGCTTCGCGGCCTCATGCTTGGCAGCCTCGAGTTCCTTACTCCAGCTTCGCGACTGCTGCCTCCGACGCCGAAGCTGCCTCTATCAAGCTGAGAACCTTGCCCATATTGCTTGCCATGCGATCCTTGGCGCGCTGGAGAGCGCAAGCAGCCTCGTCGACCACCCGGGGAGCTTCGCGGCCACCGACGCCAAGGATCCCAGCAGCAGCAGCGCGCCGTGCGTTCTCGACCGTCGACCTGGACGAGTGAAAAACGTCGATGGGGAACTCCGACCACTGCTGAACCTCGTTGGCGCTGGGAGTTGCACCTGCTGGGACATGCTGACCGCCGAAGCCTCATCCGTTCGACTTGTCGACCCACGGCTTCCAAAGCTGCGCGCCTATCTGTTTGGTGCCTGGCCCCCGCGGCTGCCCGACCCAGAACTCGGCTCCTTTCGGCCCGCCGGTGCTCCAGGGATTACGCGGCTGAGGTTTGAGCGCACCGTATCCTCCGCATGTCCGACGGCTCTCGGCATTGAACTCACCGCAATTGCACTTCCAGTACGCAGCCATGGCGCCGCAGGGCAACGCGCAGACAGAAAATGGAGGAGTGTGCTGGACACAGCGGTGCCAGCGAAGAGATCGGTTACGCCATAGGTTGCGCCCTCGGCGACCGAGAAACAAAAAACGTCTCCTGTCGGTTGCACAATAGATTGCGCCTTCGGCGGCCACGAACAAAACCGTCTCCCATCGGTTGCGCCATAGTTTGCGCCCTCGGCGGCCGAAAATAATATAATTTCGCATCGGTTGCGCCATAGATTGCACCCTCGGCGGCAGAGAAGAAACTCGCCTCCTATCGGTTGTGCCATGCGATGCGCCCTCGGCGGCCGAGAATAAAACCATCTCCTATCGGTTGCGTCATAGGTTGCGCCTTCGGCGGCCTTCCATCGGTTACGCCAGAGCTTGCGCCCTCGGCGGCCGAAAATAAAACCGTCTCCTGTGGGTTTCGCAATAGGCTGCGCCCTCGGCGGCCGAGAATACAACCGTGTCCTATCGGTTGCGCCATAGCTGGCGCCCTCGGCGGCTGAGAACAACACCGTCTCCTATCGGTTGCGCCATAGCTTGCGCCCTCTGTAGCCGAGAGTAAAGCCGTCGCGTAAGGGGTGCGACCAGTCAGTTCAGTTCAATTCAGCCCAGCCCAGTTGAGTTGAGTTGAGTTCAGTTTACCTCGCGAAAAACAAATTCGGGCTACGCCCGACAACATCGAGCTGATTCATGCTCCCCGTCGGGCGAACACATCTGTTTGGCATTATTGAAGTTGGCGTGGGGTGGTCGAACATTTTTATCCGCCACCGTGCCGCTGGGCACGGAATGGGTGTGCCCTCAAGTCCTCTCACTACCCCTCTAAGCCTCCGTCCTCACTCCTGACGAGTTACTCTAGGGTCTGAAGCCCCTCGGCCCAAATCTCTTGGGGCGTGGCGCGGTCTGTCACATGACTGTTCAAAACCCAGCGGGGCCCCAAGACGGGCCAAGAGGGCCCCAAAAAGACCCGATGACGATCAAAGGAGGCCCCGGATCGCCAAACGATCGCTTAAAGACGCTCAAGATGGCCCCCAGACGGCCCAAGGGGCCGAGTCCTCCCAGGAGGGCCCCAAGCGGCCAAAGTCATTGATTCCCCTTTGAATATTTGACGGGGTTTGGGCGTTCTCGCCTTTTTGGCTTCCCGACGCTCCCAGATGGCCCTGGAGGCCCCCATGACCGCCCCAGAACGGCTTAAGAGGCCTCCAAAAGGACCCCAAAACGGCCTAAGAGGGCCCCTGGACAGCCCAAGAGGTGCCCTAAACGGCCCAAGAGGCCCCCAAGACGGCACCCAAAGGGCCCCAAAGCGGGAACACGATCTGAAAATCCAAACCTTCCGCCCCACGAGGCCCCCAGGAGGCCCCAAGAGGCGCGCCCAGGAGGCCTCCAAGAAGCCCCCAAGAGGCGTCCAAGAGGCGTTCAAACTGCCTCCAAGAGGAAGAGGCCTCCGAAAAACCTCCCACGAAATCCGCGCGAACATCCAATAGGTTTCATCCCCACAACCACGGCACGTTGCGGCATGGGCCGGCGGCCATGATATACAAACGACATTCATGAATACCGCATTGCCAGGGCGGCAATCACAAATGCTCCACTGCAAGTAAACGCGGGAGTTCATCAAAGAACGCTATGGGCACGTCACTCGTCCGCTGACAGGAAAGTCTGGCGACCGGATGGGTTGTGGCCTCCTGCCAAAATGCAATCAAAAGGGGGATGCCGCGAGAAAGCGCGAAGACAAAAGGGTGCGGCGCGGGGTGGCAAGAGAGGACGCCGACGCTTTACATTCTGAGGACATCCTGCGAGCGCCCAAAAATGGGAGGCAAAAAGGCCCTGGACCGGCTTGCGAAGGGACTCCTCCCGCCGAAAAGGGATGCCTGGTCACGCGAGTCGGGGGGGGTCAGCTGGGTAGCTGTCCCAATTACGCCTGACAGGGCCCTGGCATCGGAGCTATTATGCCCGCGTGCATGCTGTCCCGAAGAGGAAAGGGCAATTCCAGTACAATTCATCGATCGACGTGGTCGGAAAACGTCGATGCCCCGCCGCCGCGCGCGCGGCCTGGAGAAGTGGGGAGATGAAGGGGAAGACGAAGGAGAGCGGGACGAAGGGCGGAAGAGGTGGGGGGGAGGGGAGGATGAGGAGGAGGGGGAGGAAGAGGACGAGGAGAAGGAGAAAGAGGAGGAGAAGGAGCAGGAGGAGGAGGAGGACGAGGAGAAGGATAAAGAGGAGGAGGAAGAGGAACAGGAGGAGGAGGAGGAAGAGGAGGAGGGAGAAGGGAGGAGGCGGACGCGGGATGTAGTTTAATTTCTACGTCTACAGCTACGTAGATCTACAGGCCCCCGCAGCAGGGGCTCCTCGGGAAAAACCCAAAACAGTGTGACACCTCGTACTCGCTGACTCCAACACCGCGAACGCAAGAGCCAGAGCCCACTGATCACAGCGAAAAGCTCAGCACCGGCAAAAGGAGACAACGGCCGCTCGTGGACCCGGTTCCTGCACATTCCCTACGCGGGCCACAAAAATGAATTTGACGAGAGCGAGATACATGCCGATGCCCGTTTTTTCGAACCGCGTCTAGACTCAGATAACGATGCGCCTCCCAGGCCGTGCCGCCCAAAACCACCCGAGGGGCACCGCTCCCCCGGCCGACTCCACACCCCCACGCACGCCAGGGCGGGGCATCCTGGCCGTGGGAAACATGGGAATGCGATCGACCATGAAACCCCGCAGGGGCCCCGTCTCCCGCCTATGCGCACGCGGTGTGCGTGCCGATCCACCCGACAGGGGAAGCAAGGCGACGAGGGATCAATGTTCTCTCCCCATGGCCCCCGAAAGGGCAAACAAGGGGGGCGAACGGGCTGCTACCCGCATGTTTTCCTGGGATGGTGACCCAGTGGCACGGGTGTCGGAAGCGGAAGAAGGAGAGAGGCAGGAGGATGAAGGAGGGAGAGAGGGAGGGGGGAGGGACAAGCTAGGTGCGCTCGCGTCATATCTGACATCCTACCCCTCCCTCCCATCCCTTACCATGGCGCAGATCCCCTCTCTACTCGCACAGTCGGATGTCGAGCAGGGCAATAATCCCGAAAGGGTACGCGATGCATTGTTGTAGGGCACGGCATGGCATGGCGCAGAACACCGCAAAGCGTAGTATCAACCTAGCATTGCAGTGCACGCCGTGGCATGGCACGGGAAATGATGCCATCGCTGCAGCGGGAGCACGAGTCGAAACGAGCGGAAGCGCGGAAATGAGGCCAGCGCTGCAGCGGGAGCACGATTCGGAACGAGCAGAAGCACGGAAATGAGGCCAGCGCTGCAGCGGGAGCACGATTCGGAACGCGCGGGGCCCGAAAATGAGGCCGGCGCCTCAGCGAGAGCAGCATTTTGGAAAACACGCAACTCCAGGGAAACCTTGGTGTAAAAAAACAGTACGCGGGGGGAGGCCGGACACTTTCAAACCGTCATCAGGGGAAGAGGGAGAGTAGTATTCACAGTGAGCAATTGTGAAGGATGAGGATGAGGATGAGGATGATGCTGATGATGATGCTGATGATGATACTGATGATGATGCTGCTGATGCTGATGATGATGATGACGATGATGGTGATGATGATGATGCTGACGCTGGTGCTGATGATGCTGATGATGGTGATGATGACGATGATGATGATGATGACGATGATGATGTTGATGATGATGCTGCTAATGATGACGATGATACTGTTGATGATGATAATGCTGATGATGACGCAAATGATGCTGATGATGACGCTGATGATGATGAGGAGGAGGACGGGGAGGAGGAGGAGGAGGAGGAGGAGGAGGAGGAGGAGGAGGAGGAGGAGGAGGAGGAGGAGGAGGAGGACGGGGAGGAGGAGGAGGAGGAGGAGGAGGAAGGAGGAGGAGGAGGAGGAGGAGGAGGAGGAGGAGGAGGAGGGAGGAGGAGGAGGAGGAGGAGGAGGTGGAGGAGAGGAGGAGCAGGAGGAGCAGGAGGAGGAGGATGGAGAGGGGAGAGGGAGAGGGAAGGAGGAGGAGGAGGAGGAGGAGGAGAAGGAAGAGGAGGGAGGAGGAGGTGGGAGGGAGGGAGGGAGGGGAGGAAGGGAGGGGGGGAGGAAGAGAGGGAGGGAGAGACGAGAGATGGAGAAAGGGAGGAGGAGGATGGAGGAGGGAGAGTGAGAGGAGATGTCTCCTCCCCGCAGCCGCGACGCGCGCTCCGCACTGCGGGCGGGCGCACCGCCGCCGGGTTGGGCGGCGCGGTTCGCGGCGGCGCTGCCGCGGGCAGCGCGCCCTCGCGAGGGGGGCGGTGACGACCACGACGACGACGACGACGACGACGACGACGACGACGACGAGGACGAGGACGAGAACAACGACGAGGACGACGACGACGAGGGCGGGCGGGCGGCGGCGGCGGATCTCAGCGTCGGGCGGTAATACCCCCACTGCCTCTCTTTCGGTCTCGTCCTCGTGCTCGTCCTTCCTCCCTCCTTCTTCTCCTCCGTCCTCCTCTCCTCCCTCCTCCGCCTTCTCCTTGCTCTCCTTCGTCCCCCCTCCCGCTTCAGTCGTCAATGTGTTCCTCCTCCTCCTCCTCCTCCTCCCTCCTCCTCCTCCTCCCCCTCCTCCCTCCCTCCTCCCTCACTCCTCCCTCCTCCCTCACTCCTCCCTCCCTCTTGCTCCTCCTGTTCCTCCTCCTCCTCCTCCTCCTCCGCATCCTCCCCCTGCTCGTCCCTCTCCTCCTCCTCTCAAGCAACTTGGGCTCGAGCATGTTTCATGTTGCCTTTTGCTGGAGCCGACTCCAACGAGGTGCTTGAGGCACACTGCGCAATCGCATTTCTAGTCAAACCAGCGAGTGCAATGACTGAATCTGGAGTCAGAAGCACGATGTCGAAGGGAGGAGCTGACAACGGATGATCCAAGTGCCACGCATATAACAGATGCGAGTGAACTTCCATTCTCCTGAACACCAACTTGCAGCACCCTGGCTGCAAACAGAAGGCGTGCCTCTACAAAGCAAAGTCGGGAAAAGAATGGGCACCAACGATGACAACGACTACACCAGCCCCAGCCAGAAGCCGGAGGAGCTCAATGAAGTGGCAGCCCTCGAGAAGGCCTTCAAGAACACCACGGACGAAGCGCTGAAGGAGGTCCTGAAGCGCAACCTCGCGCCGAAGAAGACCGCTCCAACGGACGGAACGGTTGACAGCGAGGTGGAGTCTGCTCGGAAAGCGGTCGGGGCATGGAACGAGGCTAATTACAAACATGGTCAGGCAATGGCGAAAATGCTGAAGTTGAGGGAATCCCTGAAGACCTCCGAGGCCAAAGAGAAGGCCGCAGCCGAGGTCCTGGCGCAGGCAACCCTCGCGAAGCACAAAGCCACAGCCTTACCCGCGCGCGTCGAGGGCATCACCGCGGGCGCTGAGCAAAAGAACGACGAGGGCAAGAACGGCAGCAGCAACCCCAGCTTCCAGCCGAGCTGGGACGAGACGGCCTTCGGCTTCGAGGACGCGGACTGCGAGCCCGCGGAGAAGGAGCGCTCGCAGCGCATCCGGTCCGAGCTCACGGCGTTCCAACGAAGCAGAGGGCGAAGGGCGATCACCAGGAGGTCGAGAAGTGGCTCGCGGAGTCCGCGGCGCTGCGCGCGGCGGCCGAGGACAGGTCCGCCAAGCATTAAGTCGGGCCTGTCCCCCTACAGGGGGATTTTCAACGAAAAATAAAAGATACCCCAAAAATAATCAAAAAATAATGCAAAAATAATCAAGGGACTATTTTTTGATTTTTTTTGCCTTCCTGGAATATTTTTGAATATTTCCCCACATGCTTCGTGGGGTTCTGGTTTTCTTCCCTGCCGCGCCGCACCCGCGTCTCCTCACACCTCCCCTCCTCTCTCTTTCTTCCTCCCATCACTCACACACACACACACTTCACTCTTCCCCCCCTCGTCACAGCACTGTTCAGCTCAGCTCAACTCACCTCAGCACAGCATAGCTCAGCTCAGCACAGCACAGCTCGGCTCAGCTCAGCCCAGTGCTCAGCTCAGCACAGCCCAGCACAGCACCAAAGGGGGTGGGCAGGGGGTGGTCTCTCAGTGGCGCAAAGCCTAGCAGGCGTGGCACTTCCTCGACACCACAGGGGGTGCGCAGGGGGTGGTCTCTCACCGCGGTCCCTATCCACGACACTGGCGCAAAGCCTAGCAGGCGTGGCACTCTCTCGACACCAAAGGGGGTGGGCAGGGGGTGGTCTCTCAGCTCGGCCGCTATCCACGACACTGGCGCAAAGCCTAGCAAGCGTGGCACTTTCTCGACACCACAGGGGGTGCGCAGGGGGTGGTCTCTCAGCTCGGCCGCTATCCACGACACTGGCGCAAAGGCTAGCAGGCGTGGCACTTTCTCGACACCACAGGGGGTGCGCAGGGGGTGGTCTCTCAGCTCGGCCGCTATCCACGACACTGGCGCAAAGCCTAGCAGGCGTGGCACTTTCTCGACACCACAGGGGGTGCGCAGGGGGTGGTCTCTCAGCTCGGCCGCTATCCACGACACTGGCGCAAAGCCTAGCAGGCGTGGCACTTTCTCGACACCACAGGGGGTGCGCAGGGGGTGGTCTCTCAGCTCGGCCGCTATCCACGACACTGGCGCAAAGCCTAGCAGGCGTGGCACTTTCTCGACACCACAGGGGGTGGGCAGGGGGTGGTCTCTCAGCTCGGCCGCTATCCACGACACTGGCGCAAAGCCTAGCAGGCGTGGCACTTTCTCGACACCACAGGGGGTGCGCAGGGGGTGGTCTCTCAGCTCGGCCGCTATCCACGACACTGGCGCAAAGCCTAGCAGGCGTGGCACTTTCTCGACACCACAGGGGGTGCGCAGGGGGTGGTCTCTCAGCTCGGCCGCTATCCACACCACAGAGGGGGTGGTCTCTCAGCTCGGCGCAATAGCCACGACACTGGCGCATCTGGCGGCAGGCGTGGCACTTTCTCGACACCACAGGGGGTGCGCAGGGGGTGGTCTCTCAGCTCGGCCGCTATCCACGACACTGTCGCAAAGCCTAGCAGGCGTGGCACTTTCTCGACACCAAAGGGGGTGGGCAGGGGGTGGTCTCTCAGCTCGGTCGCTATCCACGACACTGTCGCAAAGGCTAGCAGGCGTGGCACTTTCTCGACGCCAAAGGAGGTGGGCAGGGGGTGGTCTCTCAGCTCGGCCGCTATCCACGACACTGGCGCAAAGCCTAGCAGGCGTGGCACTTTCTCGGCACCACATGGGGGTGCGCAGGGGGTGGTCTCTCAGCTCGGTCGCTATCCACGACACTGGCGCAAAGGCTGGCAGGCGTTGCACTTTCTCGACACCACAGGGGGTGCGCAGGGGGTGGTCTCTCAGCTCGGCCGCTATCCACGACACTGGCGCAAAAGGCTAGCAAGCGTGGCACCTTCTCGACACCACAGGGGGTGCGCAGGGGGTGGTCTCTCAGCTCGGCCGCTATCCACGACACTGGCGCAAAGCCTAGCAGGCGTGGCACTTTCTCGACTTTCTCGACACCAAAGGGGGCGCGCAGGGGGTGGTCTCTCAGCTCGGTCGCTATCCACGACACTGTCGGAAAGCCTAGTAAGCGTGGCAAATTAAGTATGTGGGGTTCTTCGGTAGCGTAATTTTCATTGTTCGTCGAAAATCACCATGTAGGGGGACAAGCCCGACTTAAGTCGAGAAGTGGCTCGCGGAGTCCGCGGCGCTGCGCGCGGCGGCCGAGGACAGGTCCGCCAAGCATTATGTCGGGCCTGTCCCCCTAACAGGGGGATTTTCGGTGAAAAATAAAAGATACCCCAAACATAATCAAAACATAATGCAAACATAGTCTGGGGACTATTTTTCCCAACCGTCCTGTGGTGTTGGGTCCTCGTTTTTAAGAGACGGTGCCCCGCGTTCCTCCTCATCCTGCTCATCCTCCTCATCCCCCTCCTCCCTCCCTCCTCCCTCCATCGGCACACCCCTCACGCACTTCGTGGCCCCATAGGGGGCTCCACCGTATGCCCAAATGGCTGCTCTCGCATGCGTCTCCCCCGCCCAGGACAGCGTTTCGTGGCGCCATAGGGAGCTCATAGGGAGCTCCACCGAAGGCGCCAGTGGCTGCTCTCGCATGCGTCTCCCTCACCCAGGACAGCGCTTCGTGGCCCCATAGGAAGCCCAACCGAAGGCGCGTGTGGTTGCTTTCGCATGCGTCTCCCCAAGTGGCTGTTCTCGCACGCGCCTCCCCAACCTAGGACAGCGCTTCGTGGTCCCATAGGGAGTTCCACCTAAGGCCCCAGTGGCTGCTCTCGCATGCGTCTCCCCCACCCAATCCAGCGTTTCGTGGCCCCACACGGAGCTCCACCGAAGGCGCCAGTGGCTGCTCTCGCATGCGTCTCCCTCATCCAGGACAGGGCTTCGTGGCCCCATTGGGAGTTCACCGAAGGCCCCAGTGGCGCAGTTCGCATGCGTCTCCCCCACCCAGGCCAACCTTTCGCAGCCACATAAGGAGCTCCACCGAAACCCCAGTGGCGCAGTTCGCATGCGTCTCCCCCACCCAGGACAGCGTTTCGTGGCCCCATATGGAGCTCCACCGAAGGCGCCCCAGCTGCACTCGCATGCGTCTCCCCCATCCAGGACAGCGTTTCGTGGCCCCACAGGGAGCTCAACCGAAAGCCCCAGTGGCGCAGTTCGCATGCGCCCCCACCCACCCAGGAAAGCGTTTCGTGGCCACTATAAGGGGGCTCCACCGAAGGCCCCAGTGGCTGCACTCACATGCGTCCCCCCCGCCCAGGACAGCTTTTCGTGGCCCATTGGGATCTCCACCGAGTGCGATACTCGCAACGACGGTACTCACAACCGCATATGGTTGGGTCCTTCGCCAGACAAATTTGATTATTGTTTTGCCGTTCTGGTGTTTTTGTTTCATCGAAAATCCTCATGTAGGGGGACAGGCCCGACTTAAGTCGAGAAGTGGCTCGCGGAGTCCGCGGCGCTGCGCGCGGCGGCCGAGGACAGGTCCGCCAAACATTAAGTCGGGCCGGTCCCCCTAGAGGGGGATTTTCGACGAAGAAAATCCAAAATTTGTCTGGGGAGTAGTTTTGGATGATTGTTGTTGGTCTTTCTGGGGCATGTTTAATTCATTTTCGTCGGCAATCCCCCTGTAGGAGGACAGGCCCGACTTAAGTCGAGAAGTGGCTCGCGGAGTCCGCGGCGCTGCGCGCGGCGGCCGAGGACAAGTCCGCCAAGCATTAAGTCGGGCCTGTCCCCCTACAGGGGGATTTTCGACGAAAAAAAACAAAAATTTGTCTGGGGAGTAGTTTTGGATGATTGTTGTTGGTCTTTCCGGGGCATGTTGAATTCATTTTCGTCGGCAATCCCCCTGTAGGAGGACAGGCCCGACTTAAGTCGAGAAGTGGCTCGCGGAGTCCGCGGCGCTGCGCGCGGCGGCCGAGGACAAGTCCGCCAAGCATTAAGTCGGGCCTGTCCCCCTACAGGGGGATTTTCGACGAAAAAAAACAAAAATTTGTCTGGGGAGTAGTTTTGGATGATTGTTGTTGGTCTTTCCGGGGCATGTTGAATTCATTTTCGTCGGCAATCCCCCTGTTGTCGTGGCTTTGCGCGCGGCGGCCGAGGACAAGTCCGCCAAGCATTAAGTCGGGCCTGTCCCCCTACAGGGGGATTTTCGACGAAAAAAAAAACAAAAATTTGTCTGGGGAGTAGTTTTGGATGATTGTTGTTGGTCTTTCCGGGGCATGTTGAATTCATTTTCGTCGGCAATCCCCCTGTAGGAGGACAGGCCCGACTTAAGTCGAGAAGTGGCTCGCGGAGTCCGCGGCGCTGCGCGCGGCGGCCGAGGACAAGTCCGCCAAGCATTAAGTCGGGCCTGTCCCCCTACAGGGGGATTTTCGACGAAAAAAAACAAAAATTTGTCTGGGGAGTAGTTTTGGATGATTGTTGTTGGTCTTTCCGGGGCATGTTGAATTCATTTTCGTCGGCAATCCCCCTGTAGGAGGACAGGCCCGACTTAAGTCGAGAAGTGGCTCGCGGAGTCCGCGGCGCTGCGCGCGGCGGCCGAGGACAAGTCCGCCAAGCATTAAGTCGGGCCTGTCCCCCTACAGGGGGATTTTCGACGAAAAAAAACAAAAATTTGTCTGGGGAGTAGTTTTGGATGATTGTTGTTGGTCTTTCCGGGGCATGTTGAATTCATTTTCGTCGGCAATCCCCCTGTAGGAGGACAGGCCCGACTTAAGTCGAGAAGTGGCTCGCGGAGTCCGCGGCGCTGCGCGCGGCGGCCGAGGACAAGTCCGCCAAGCATTAAGTCGGGCCTGTCCCCCTACAGGGGGATTTTCGACGAAAAAAAACAAAAATTTGTCTGGGGAGTAGTTTTGGATGATTGTTGTTGGTCTTTCCGGGGCATGTTGAATTCATTTTCGTCGGCAATCCCCCTGTAGGAGGACAGGCCCGACTTAAGTCGAGAAGTGGCTCGCGGAGTCCGCGGCGCTGCGCGCGGCGGCCGAGGACAAGTCCGCCAAGCATTAAGTCGGGCCTGTCCCCCTACAGGGGGATTTTCGACGAAAAAAAAAAACAAAAATTTGTCTGGGGAGTAGTTTTGGATGATTGTTGTTGGTCTTTTCTGGGGCATGTTGAATTCATTTTCGTCGACAATCCCCCTGTAGGAGGACAGCCCCGGCTTAAGTCGAGAAGTGGCTCGCGGAGTCCGCGGCGCTGCGCGCGGCGGCCGAGGACAAGTCCGCCAAGCATTAAGTCGGGCCTGTCCCCCTACAGGGGGATTTTCGATGAAAAAAACCCAAATTTGTCTGGGGAGTAGTTTTGGATGATGGTTGTTGGTCTTTCCGGGGCATGTTGAATTCATTTTCGTCGACAATCCCCCTGTAGGAGGACAGGCCCGACTTCAGTCGAGAAGTGGCTCGCGGAGTCCGCGGCGCTGCGCGCGGCGGCCGAGGACAGGTCCGCCAAGCAGCGCCGCGCGGCCGAGGGCGCCGATGGGACGGCCCAGGCGGCGCCGCGCGGGCACGCCGCGCGGACACGGCGGCCAGGGCCCCCCCGGGGGAGGGCCCCGCCGCCCAGGCGGGCCAGGCCCCCCATCCTCCTCCTCCTCCTTCTCCTCCTCCTCCTCCTCCTCCTCCTCCTCCTCCTCCTCCTCCTCCTCCTCCTCCTCTCCTCCTCATCCTCCTCCTCTCTCCCTCCCTCCCTCCCTCCCCCTCCTCCCTCCCTCCCTCCTCCCTCCCTCCCTCCCTCCCTCTTCCCACGATGCCATGCCTTCAGCTGAAGCTGTGATATGCAGTGCTTAAGTGCCACGTCGTGCTCTGCCATGCTACGCTTTGATCTTCGACGCCATGCTTTGCAATGTTCTGTTCGGGGCCGCTGTGCGATGCCATGCTTTGCGCTGCAAAACTTTGTGATGCGATTCTTCACTACGCCACGCCACGCCATGCTGTGACATACTACGCTTTGCGGTGCTCTTCTACGCCATGCCATGCCGTGCTCTACAATGCATCGCGTACCCTTTCGGGATCATTGCCCTGCTCGACATCCGACTGTGCGAGTAGAGAGGAGATCTACGCCATGGTAAGGGATGGGAGGGAGGGGTAGGATGTCAGATATGACGCGAGCGCACCTAGCTTGCCACCCTCCCTCCCTCCCTCCCTCCCTCCCTCCCCCATGGAGGCCGACCCCCCCCGATGGGCGCCGAAGCCGAGGCAGCAGCGGCAGACGCAGCGGAGGAGCTTGCCACGGAGGTCCAGCTGAAAGGGGGTCCAGCTTTAAGTCGAGCGTGTCCCTCCAGGGGGATTTTCGACGAAAAAAAATACCCCAACAATGCTCCAACACACCCCTCTCACGTTTGGTGGCCCCATAGGGAGCTCCACCGAAGGTCCCGTGGCAGGGCTTGCATGGCGCTGCCGCTCTCATATCGGCACACCCCTCGCACGTTTCGTGGCCCCCTGGGGCTCCACCGAAGGCCCCAGTGGCAGGGTTCGCATTTTGCATGGCGCCACCGCATTCATATCGGCACATCCCTCACTCGTTTCCTCACATGTCTCGTGGCCCCATAGGGAGCTCCACCGAAGGTCCCAGTGGCAGGGCTCGCATGGCGCCAACGCACTCATATCGGCACACCCCTCACACGCTTCGTGGCCCCATCCGGGGCTCCACCAAGCCCCAGCGGCAGGGCTCGCATGGCGCCACCGTGCCCATATCGGCACACCCGTCACACGCTTCGTGGCCCCATAGGGAGCTCCACCGAAGGTCCCGCTGGCAGGGCTCGCATGGCGCACCCCTCACACGTTTCGTTGCCCCATCGGGGGCTCCACCGAAGGCCCCATAATGGCAGGGTTCGCATGGCGCCACCGCACCCAATTTCGGCACACCCCTCACACGTTTCGTGGCCTCACAGGGAGCTCCACCGAAGGCCCCACAGTGGCAGGGTTCGCATGGCGCCACCGCACCAATTTCGGCACACCCCTCACACGTTTCGCGGCCCCATCGGGCTCCACTGAAGACCCCAATGGCAGGGTTCGCATGGCGCTACCGCACCCCTTTCGGTACACCCCTCGCACGTTTCGTGGCCCCAGTGGCGGGGTTCCTATCTCGCATGGCGCCACCGCGTTCATATCCGCGCACCCTTCACACGTTTCGTGGCCCCATAGGGAGCTCCACCGAACGCCCCACAATGGCAGGGTTCGCATGGCGCTACCGCACTCATACCGGCACACCCATCACGCGCTTCGTGGCCCCATAAGGAGCTCCACCGAACGGTCCACAGGCAAGGTTCGCATGGCGCTGCCGCACCCAGTTCGGCACACCCGTCACATGTCTCGTGGCCCCATAGGGAGCTCCACCGAAGGACCCACTGGCAAGGCTCGCATGGCGCCACCGCACTCATACCGGCACACCACTCCATGTTTCGTGGCCCCATTCGGAGCTCCACCGAACGCCCCACAATGGCAGGGTTCGCATAGCGCCACCGCACTCATACCGGCACACCCCACACACGCTTCGTGGCCCCATAGGGAGCTCCACCGAATGCTCCACTGGCAAAGTTCGCATGGCGCTACCGCACCCAATCCGGCACACCTCTCACACGTTTCGTTGCCCCATAGGAAGCTCCACCGAAGGACCCAGTGGCAGGGCTCGCATGGCGTCACCGCACCAATTCGGCACACCACTCACACGTTTCGTGGCCCCATAGGGAGCTCCACCGAAGGCCCCACAATGGCAGGGTTCGCATGGCGCCACCGCACTCATACCGGCACACCCCATCACGCGCTTCGTGGCCCCATAAGGAGCTCCACCGAACGGTCCACAGGCAAAGTTCGCATGGCGCTACCGCACCCAATCCGGCACACCCATCGCACGTTTCGTTGCCCCATAGGAAGCTCCACCGAAGGACCCAGTGGCAAGGCTCGCGTGGCGTCTCCGCACCAATTTCGGCACACCACTCACACGCTTCGTGGCCCCACAGGGAAATCCACCGAAGGCCCCACAATGGCAGGGTTCGCATGGCGCCACCGTACTCATCCCGGCACACCCCTCACACGCTTCGTGGCCCCATCCGGGGCTCCACCAAGCCCCAGCGGCAGGGTTCGCATTCATTTCTGTACACCCCTTTTACACGCTTCGGGATCCCATATGGAGCTCCACCGAAGGCCCCACAATGGCAGGGTTCGCATGGCGCCACCGCCACCGATGGGGATACTTTTTCGGTCGCGGCCCTGCAACAAGGGTCAGGCGGCGAAAGCAACCGATGGGGATACGTTTTTTGGTTCGCGGTTCCAAGGCGAGGGACAGGGAGCGGGCACAACGTCCGGGGAGCGGTACGATGTAAATTGGCCGCATTGGCGTATGCTCCGATGGGGATACGTTTTTTTTGGTCGGCGGCTCCAAGACAAAAGTCAAGAAGCGGGTTAACGTCCGGGGCGCGGTACGAAGATAATTGGCCGCAGTGGCGTATGCACATGCAAGGGACAAAATGACCCTCATTAAGACGCCAGTGGCGTCGGCAGGTGACCGGCACAGACATCCCAGCGGGTGGGGACGCCAAGGCGCGGCGACCGGCGGCGGAACGGCGGGGAGAATTCGCCCTTTCGGCGCCAAGCTCCAGCCGAACCACAAAGGAAGGGGGCAAGAGAGGGGGGAGAGGGCGAGCGCGAGCGACTAACTCAGACTCACTGCAGCACCCCGGGTGAACGATGGTGCGGCAAAGCCTGACTCACCAAGGTTCACTGGACCTCGGTGTGGCTGAACGCGTCAGAACGCCATCCAGTAGAGAAAGACCACTGGTGTGCGCTCACGAGGCTGAGCCACCTCCAGCCGGTAGCCAATTCGAGCACATCGTCTCCGACACACGACGCCCGGGGCACAATGATGCAAGGTACTGACGAGGGCTAGTAGCCGGGGCTGCTCTGAAGAGAGCGACCACGAACTGCAGAAGGCTGAACCATTCAATGCAGGGCGCCGCACTTGCAAAGGTGTGGCTGATCCACGTCACAGCGCCCTCTAGTAGAGAAGACCACTGGTGTGCGCTCACGAGGCTGAGCCACCTCCAGCCGGAAGCCAGTGCGTGCACATCGTATCCGACTCACGCAATCGGGGGCACAACGATGCAAAGTACTGACGAGGGCTGGTAGCCGGGGCTGCTCTGAAGAGAACGACCACGATCTGCAGAAGGCTTAACCACTCAATGCAGGGCCGCTCACTTGACGAAGCCAAACACCGGGTGTCACCGAGTGTATGGCCGACGACTGCCCCCTCCGCACCTGCCACGCTGCCCGCGCGGAAGCCAATACCCCGACGCCGGTGGCGTGTCGATGGCTGGCGGCTACCGGGCTGCTGGGCCGTACCGCTCGCAGGCGGCGTGCTGACAGCGGGCCAAAACAGAACCATGGCCGGGTCGGCGACGGACCAGGGCGGGCCACAGGCAGGATGGGGGCGCAGCCAAAAGCCGCTGAGCACTGGTGTCAATTACGGGTGTCGGGGCACCGTCCCATAAGAGACCACTGGTGTGCTTACGCGGCTGACAACCACAGATGGAATCCGGTCCACATGCATCGTATCCGACGCACGCGGTTCGGGGGCACAACGTTGCAATGTCCCGGCGAAGGCTGGGGCTGTGGCCGCGCCGAGAAGAGCGAAACGAATATGGACCGCGGAAGGCTGTACCACTCGATGCGGGGCCGCTCACTGACGAAACCAATATATGCTGTTAGTTGGGGGGGACAGCCAGAAACCGCAGAGACTTGTGAATGAGAGGGGGGGGGGGGCGCAGCCAAAAACCGCTGGACACACGTAGTGATACCCTGGGCCTCCATGCGCGGAACTTCCTGACCACGGGCGTGGCGTCCTTGTAGCAGAACAAAGGCTGAATCGGCAGCGAAGGACCGAAGCTCCCTGGGCCGGTCTCAGGGCGAGCGACATCTGCGGCCGCGGCAATCTTCTCAGGGGGGGCGCAGCCAAAAGCCGCAGAGACAGTGTGAATGAATGAGGAGGAGGAGGAGGAGGAGGAGGAGGAGGAGGAGGAGGAGGAGGAGGGGGAGGAGGAGGAGGAGGAGGAGGAGGAGGAGGAGAGAAGGAGGAGGAGGGAAGGGCGGCCCTCAGGAGCGGGGCTGTCTGCTCGGAGCCAGCTCGTCCATCGACGCCTGGCGGTCGCTGAGGTGAGGCACCCGCCGCAGCAAGGGGGGGTCTGGTGGCCTGCCCCCTTGGTGGGTGGCCAGCGCCGTCCACTTCCATGGATACGTGTCGATTATCTCCAGATACCTCGTCCACGGACGCCTCTAGGTTCCCTAAGGGAGCCTCGTTCTCGGCCGCTGGGGGCTGGGTGGAAACTGCAGCTGGGCCTCCGTGCCTCGCACAGGGCACCCTTCGCAGTACCTACTGTCCAACGGTCCAATGCAATTCCTCCTCGGCCTCCTGCAAGGGGGGGGCGCAACCAAAAGCCGCAGAACACAGGTACACGGCGGGGGGAGGAGGCCGCAGGGACACCCAAGCAGTGCGCTGGCACGTGTGGACCACGCTGAGAGGGTGGTGCCACCGCCACCGCTGACCGACAGAAACGGGATGCAAGAGTACCAGAGCCACAGAGGGCGAACCCAGGACCAGCGGCGGCCCCCCAGGGAGCCCAGCGCCAGGATGCAAGCCACAGGAGAGCTCGCGGGACACGCGGTCCTTTCCCACTGCATCCGCTGAGTCCACACTTCTGCACTGTACCTCATGTCAAACGGTCCATTGTTGTTCCCCACGGCCTCCTGCAGGGGGGGGGGGGGGGGGCGCAGCCAAAAGCCGCTGGACACAAGTGCACGGCGGTGGGTGGAGCTGCAGGGACATCCCGGCAATGCGCCGGCCCAAGCGGACCGCGCTGGAGAGGGCGGCGCCGCCGTCGCCGCTGACCGACAGAAACGGGATGCAAGAGCACCAGAGCCACAGAGGGCGGACCCGGGACCAGCGGCGGCCCCCCAGGGAGCCCGGCGCCAAGATGCAAGCCACAGGAGAAACCGCGGGACACGCCACCAATCACACCGCCGTCGCTGAGTCCACACTTCTGCACCGTACCTCTTGTCCAGCGGTCCATAGTTGTTCCTCCGCGGCCTCTTGCAGGGGGGGGGGGGGGCGCAGCCGAATGCCGCTGAACACAAGTGCGCGGTGGGGGGCGGAAAGCTGAGGGCATGGCATATTCCATGGAGATGCGCGGCGCGTCCAGCAACAGCACGTCAGAACCAAGAGAAAGAATGTATGAGACCCCCAATCGCGCTGATGAATTGGAATCCACTGCCCCTCTGTTATGAGGCCGTTGTATAGGAGAGGGAACAGAGGACAGAGTGTTTACACAGTTTTGAGGAATTAGTGAATTCAGTATGGGTCCGGCTTGAAGTGCCTCGAAGAAAGCGCGCGCACCCGAATCGCAGACATATGGCTATATGCGGACCCAGGACACTTTGCTTCCCGTCGTCGTCCTCGCCCTTGCTCCGTTCCCCTTCCTTTCCTCCCTCCCCCGGATGGTGTCGAAAGCGTCCGCGGCTCGGGCGGGGGAGAGCCCCTTCCCACCTCCCTCATTATTCCTCGTTCCTCTTTGCCTCCCTGCTCCACCATCCGTCGTCCTACCTCGTCCACCCTCCTTGTTCGAAAAGTGAAATCCCTGGCGCCGCGTGCCCGCGTCAGCGGTTAATTCTTTTTCGATATCCGAGCACAGCGGCGCAACCAAACAGAGGGGATTGCCAATGCGAGATTTCGGGGCGCACCCAAAATGCGGGCGGCACGGCCGCCGAGCACAGTCGCATCGCTAACATGTAAATTATAGGTGCCTGC
Source organism: Prorocentrum cordatum (assembly GCA_963575745.1). Classification (NCBI taxonomy): domain Eukaryota; class Dinophyceae; order Prorocentrales; family Prorocentraceae; genus Prorocentrum; species Prorocentrum cordatum. The sequence goes on from CAUYUJ010015222.1 coordinate 62,486, forward strand.
GGCAAGGTCCGCCCCCCTGGCCAGAGCAGTGATCTATATGGCGACGCGTGGAACTTTGACTGTTAAGAGGTCCTTGACATGTGACATCTCTCGTGTTTTCGGATTGCTGCGCGGCATTCTTTGGGGTCCTTCGAGGCCTTTTTGGAACGTTTTCGGGCCGTTGGGGGCCGCTTTGGCGCCGCGTTGCACCGCGCCCTCCCTGGGCCAGGGGAGCGTGCATTTGCGGTTCTCTCGGGGGCGCCCTGGGCCGGGGAAGTGTGTATTTGCATCCCCCCCCCCAGCTGGGCATGTCGACCCCGGTTCTGGGTTGGCAAAGTCGGGGCGCCCTCGAGGTGGCGAGCGTTCACCTTTTCGAAATACACAGATCAAGGTGTGATCTGTGTACACAGTTTGTGTCTTCAACTGTGTATTTTCGTGTGTGGGCCCGCTGTTTACACAGATCGTGGTGTGATCTGTGTACACACATCTCGTTCCCATCTGTGTATTTGGAGTGTGCCCCTCGCGGGTGGTGTTGAATGGACGGGAACTTTCGCGTTTCTCTTCCGGCTGGTCCAGGGGCGGCGTCGTGCGCGGTCGAAATACACAGTTCGTGTCTCCAACTGTGCATTTGTTGCGCGCCTCCCGCTGGAGTGGTCACTGGGCGGGAGTTTCCGTGGGTCTCCTGGCTGGTCCAGGAGGGGGCCGTGGTCTGGGCATGCAAAGGCGCGGGGGGGTGGGGATGGTGGGCTGTGGGAAGGAAGGGGTTCGATAGGAGGGGTGGCCGAGGGGCCAAGGATGAACGCGACTGGACGAGAGCGGAGGAAGAGAGCCCAGGAGGATTTGCATCATCGGCGTCAGCATCACGAGGGCGAGGGAGGTGGGGGAGGGCAGAAATTGGGGGCATGATGTGCACTAGGGCGTAGAGGATGGGAGGAGGGCAGGCATGTGGACGATGGGGGAAGGAATCCGGCGCAGGAGGACGACGAGGAACGACGTGAATTGACACATGGGGGGGGCAGTGTAGATGAAGGGCATGATGAGGACCGGGGCAATCGGAGGGGCATGAGGAAGGTGGGGCCGCAGCGAAGGGATATTTGGAAAAGGCGGGGGATGGCATGAGTTCGAGGCGGGCGCCAGCTAACGATTACTTGAACAGTGTTTTGCGTGTCCGCGCACCCCCAGAGCACAGTGACTGGTTGCAGAACTTCATGATCTGGGTAATCGTGCGCTTCGTGCTTCCAGGCCAAAGGCTCGAGTCCGCGACGCCCGTTGGCGTCGCGATGATGCCACCCCGATCTGCCAGACCGCATATGCACAGATACGCAGAATATGTGTTGCAACGTTGTTTGATGACCCTCTCTATATTAACAGACCCACGTTGGAACCCAACTGATGAACACGGTGTACAACACGTAGTCAACAGAGTAAGTCTCAGCGTTGAAATCGAGACTGCCCGCGGCATAGCCACAAGCGCAGCGCGCAGACAGAGGATAAAAACAAACTGAGGTCGACGGTGTAGCCGCACACGCAGCACGTAGGCAACAACCAAAATGAAGAAGTATAAGTTCTGAACTAAACAAAAGTCGAGACACGTCGCAGGATGCGCCGGGCAGCAACGGGCCTGCTGCCAGAGACCATCCTCCACGCACCTGACCCCCACGAGCGCGATGCCGTTTGCAAAGTGTGAGCCAGCAGAGTGTGTCTGCAAGAGCCCCATCTACGATTGGACATCCAAGTGGCACGGCAGCGGCTGCACGCCGAGAACATCTGCGCATGAGGGGGGTGCAGCTGACCGCCGCGAGACACGCTCTCAGCAGGGCAGCGACGGGCCTGCTGCCAGTGACCGCCCTCCACGCACCAGATCCCCGCGTGTGTGATGCCACGAGGGGGGTAGCAAGGCTACTGTAGGGAGACGGCCCACCACCGATTCTTGCGCTTCTTGGGGGCCTGGTTGTTCGGGTGGCCCTTTGCCGCGCGGCGATCACTGCTCACACCTCCGCTCCGACCAGGTGCAGCTGCCGCGGCCGAGCCCAGTCGACGTCGAGGCCCAGCGCATCGCCGAGGGCCCGTGCGTCGCACTTGTGGCTGCGGAAGGACTCCAGGAAGAGGTGGCAGGTTTGCGGGTCGTGCAGAAGCGGGTCGAGCGCGCCCTTGCTGCCGGGCACAGACTGCCGCTCGGCGAAAGCGTGCCGGGTGCCAGTGAACATTGGCCCCAGTGCGACTTGGAGTCGTCGCGTCGCCTCGCCGGGTGTCTCCCCGGGGAGGTTCCACTGGATGTTGTTGATTCCTGTTTTGTACAGCTGTTGTCCCGTGTCGGGGCCCTGGGGCTCTGGCCATTGACGCGGGTCGGGCCTCTGGCGCCGCCATGTATCCTGGCCGCAAGTCTCCACGGTGCCGGCCTCGTTGTCCTGGCTGGGGGGCTCGCGATCTGCTCGCAACAGCTCCAGCTGCACGCCTGGCAGGGTTTTGCGGGGAGGTGCAAGCCGCGTGGTTGGCCGCCAGGCTGGGGTCGGATCGCGTCCGGCGGCCAAGGCAGACGCGGCCTTGTGGCAAGTGGGGAAGGGCACCTTTCGCTGGCGTTCGCCTTCGGGCCTGTGCCCGCCGTCGCTCCTGGGTGCGTCCCCGGTCGCTGGGGCGCCGCCGGTTGTGCCGGGCGCGCGCGCGCTCGGCGGCGCGGCTTCCATAGCCGGGGCGCGAGCTGCTTTGCCAGTGGCGCCCTGGGCGCCTGGCGAGGGCGCCCGGGGTTCGTCGCCCCCAGGGAGCTCACTGACAGGGGAAGGGGGGCGAATAGGCGCGAAGAGGTTTCTCCCGACGAGCCAGCGGATGGCTTCGCTGTCCTGCGTCTGGATGGTCGCTCCGTGGTCCCCCTTCTGGGCGCGTGGCGCTCCCAGAGGACTGCTGACGGACTGATTGCTCTCAGGGGGGTGCTCCGCGGCTTCCGCGGCCTCCGCCGTCTCCGCCGCGACTTCCCACCCCTTTCCTCTGCCCTGCTGGTGCCGCTGAAGGGGGGGGGGGGGGGGGGGTAGTGCGAGCTGTGCACTGGTCACTGCAAGCAACCGCCTCTCGATTCCCCACTGGAACGCCCTCGTCAGACAACGATCGCCCCCCCTCTGGGGCGCCATCATCTGTCAACGAAGCGGGGCGTGGCCTGTTGCTGCTGCTGCTGCTATGATTCGACATGTCGCCGTGAGTATCGAGATCTCTCGCGTCAGCGCCAGGCGCCGCGATCTGTGCCCAGGCAGCGGCAGGAGCCTTCGGGGGCGCAACGAGCCCGCGCGGGATGTCCGCGAACTCCAGGTCGTCCGAAGGCGACTTGGGCAGCTTGCCAGCGATGTCAGGCGTGATGTAGCCCAAGGTCGCCAGCATGCTCACGCGGCCGTTCTTCAGCTCTGCTTGCCACTGGTGAGCGAGATTATCCGCGCTGCCGCCCGCTGTGCAGCCAGCAGGGCCTCATAGGCCCGAGGGGTCCTGAACGCCCAGCTCGCTCTCGAACTTGAAAGCGCGCAGCGGGGATCCAGCGTGCAGCGCCCCATCGCCCTGGGCGGAGCCAATCCGGCAGTCCTGGAGGAACGTGCCGAGGATCGCCAACCTGTCAAGGCGGCCGTTCGCAATGTCCGCCGCGGGGTCGCTGGACGTCAACACCGCAAAGGCGAAGTTGCGCGCAGCAGCCGCGATGTCCGCGGACTGGTCCTCGAGGACAGCGGCCGCGGCGAAAGCCTGCTCCTCTCGCGCGCGCTGGTCAGGGCGCCCTAAGTGATGACGTTGGGCTTCAGCTTCGCTGCCGCCATCTCGCTCAGAAGCGCCATTGCCTGCTGGCGCTGCCAACGCCTGCTCTTCTCGCACTCGCTGATCAGGGCGCTGCAGGGGGTGATGCCGGGCTCCAGCTGCACGACCACCATCTCGCTCAGCAGCGCCTTGTGTTGTCGCTGCCAACGCATGTTCTTCTCGCGCGCGCTGTTCAGGGGGCTGTAGCTGTTGATGTTGGGCTCCAGCTGCACGACCACCATCTCGCTCAGCAGCGCCATTGCCTGCTGTTGCTGCCAACGCCCGCCCTTCTCGCACCAGCTGTTCCGGATGTGGTAGGTGATGATGTTGGGCTTCAGCTGCAAGACCGCCATCTCGCTCAGCAGCTCCACAGTCTGCAACCACTGCCGACGCCTGCTCTTCGCGCACGCGCTGTTCACATTGACGTACGCGATGATGTTGGGCTCCAGCTTCACGGCCACAGTCTCGCCCAGCAGCGCCACAACCAGCTGCCGCTGCCGACGCCTGCTCTTCACGCACGCGCTCTTCACGTTGCCGTAGGCGATGATGTTGGGCTCCAGCTTCGCTGCCGCAGTCTCGCCCAGCAGCGCCACGACCTGCTGCCACTGCTGCCGCCTGCTCTTCTCGCACGCGCTCTTCGCAGTGCCGTTGGTGGAGATGGTGGGCTCCAGCTTCGCGGCCACAATCTCGCCCAGCAGCGGTACTGCCTGCTGCCGCTGCCGACGCCTGCTCTTCTCGCACGCGCTGTTCACCGCGCCAGAAATGATGAACGTGGGCTCAGCTTCACGACCGGGGCCACGACCAGCAGCGCCACATCCTGCTGCCACTGCTGACGCCTGCTCTTCACGCACGCGCTCTTCACAGTGCCGTAATTAGGTGATGATGTTGGGCTCCAGCTTCGCTGCCACAATCTCGCCCAGCAGCGCCACGACCTGCTGCCACTGCTGCCGCCTGCTCTTCTCGCACCCGCTCTTCGCAGTGCCGCCGCTGGCGAAGATGGTGGGCTCCAGCTTCGCGGCCACAATCTCGCCCAGCAGCGGCACTGCCTGCTGCCACTGCCGACGCCTGCTCCTCTCGCACGCGCTGTTCACAGTGCCGTACGTGATGATGTTGGGCTCCAGCTTCACGACCAGGATCTCGCTCACCAGCGCCACGGCCAGCTGCCACTGCCAGCGCCTGCCCTATTCGCACCAGCCGTTCAGGATGACGTAGGAGATGATGTTGGGGACCGGCAACATGTCCAAACAGGCCAGCGGCGGCGGCAGCCGCCAGCGGCCCGCCCGAGGCGGCCGCGTCGGCGGCGGCGGCAGCGGCGGCCGCAGCGGCCACGGCGGCGGCCGCCGCACCCGCGGCGGCCGCGGCCGCCGCGGCAGGCCCCAGAGCAGCGGCGCGCGCCACAGCGCCGGCGGCCGCGGCGGTCTCGCCGCGGCCGGCCGCCGCCACAGCCGGCGGCCGCCGCGGCGGCGGCGGCCGCGGCGGCGGCGCCGCCGGCCACGCCGGGGCAGCAAGGGGCCACGCCGGGCGGCGGCGGCAGCAGGCCGGCCGGGCCGGCCGCGGCGGCGGCGCGGCAGGCGGCGGCGTGCCGGTGCCGCCGCCGTCGCGCCGAGCGCGACACCATGGCCGAGCGAGCGGGGGCGCGGAGGGGGGCGAACCCCTCGCACGCCCCCGCGGGCGGGGAGGCCGAGGACCGAGGGGCGGGCCCCCGGCCACGGCCGGCCAGCCGCTGAGGCCAGTTCGAGCCAGAGCGGCTTGAGCCAGGCTTGAGCCAGGGGCTTGATCCAGAGGCTACGGACTCCGATGGGGGTACGCGAAACGTCAAGAATTGCACATGATTGGGTCCTCCGCAAGGATCATTTTTGAGCAACGTATCCGGAGCGTGGGCCTGCCTGGACGCGGTGGAGGAACGAACCGCATCGCAGATACGGATGGCGCCGTCTCGCCGATGCGTCGGCGATGCGGCGCGATGCTTCGATCCCATCTGCTCTGGCCCCATGTGAGATGCCTGGATAAGCGTGGGGTGATCGAGGGTTGGACTCCTGCTCCTACACCCGCCGCCTGGATGCAGGTGGCAAAGGACTTTAGGTGATGTGGAGTTGGACACGTTTTGAATATTATTCGTGTGGGTGTTAAGGACGTGTGTGTGTGTGTTGCCTGTTCATGTTTGTTGCTGTCCCGCCTGAGGTTTTTATATAATCGCGTCTTGGCTGTTTTGGATTGATTATATCGCGGACGGCGAAAAGGACGAGCCGCAAACATACTTTAGACGAGGACCGACACATGCTCAACTTAACATTCCGACGGATGCCAAAAATTGCCACACAAGCGTCACACGACTGTGGTGGTGTGACAAATGTGGACTCCGAAGACTAAATCTAAGTCTGGCTGCGGTGTTACTCGCTGTGCGATAACCTAGGATAACAAAAAAACGCAAATGGCAGACATTGCATGTGTTAATGTATCAACCAACTGCCAACGTCAGCGAGGCGTCGACCCACTCAAAAAGGGCAGTCTGGCATGGGCCGCCGAACGCAGCACCAGGCATGAAATCTGGGTTGTCCGAATGCTCCTCTACAAAAGCGCGCAAATACTCTGCAGCAGCTGCGTCGACAGACTTTGCTTCCCATGTCCGTAAGACTTCTAACAAATCCTGCTTGTTTGCCACATTGTCCCACCGACTCCCGAGTAGCTTCTGCAAAACATGGATAATAATCATGAAAGGCTCTGCACCCGCACAGACAGTAACCCCGAGCCCGCGAGCCTGGCAGATAATCTGGTCCAAATCACTCGCGCTCTGCAACTCACGTAAAGCATCGCTCTGCGAACAGAGAGCCATGGAGCGGACCCGCTCAGCTGCAGCGTGCATGGCGGCCTCGCGCGAAACGACAGGATCGCAACCAACTGTCTCCACAACTCTGTCCGCCTCGACATCCATGTCGTCGTCCGACATTGGAGTTCGCTCGGTCTCCTTGGCAGAGTTTGGGCGTCTACAAAAAAATACGGCAACTCTGTGAACCAACCTGAACCAAAACGGAGACGCATGTGTTTGCATGTACATCTGCGTGTGAGGCTGTGTGTTTGTGTGTCTGTGTATGTGTGCGTCTGTGTTTGCGTCTGTGTGTGCGTCCGTGCGTCAACACTGTGCGTGTGCGTCTGTTTGTGCGCGTGCGTCCGTCCGTGCGTCCGCGCGTGCGTCCGTATGTGCGCCCGCATGTGCGTGTGCGTGTGTGCCTGCGTGTGGCAAACTGTGTGCGTGTGTGCGTGCATGTGCCTGCATGTGTATGTTAATGTGTGCCTGTGTGTCTGTCTGTGTGCCCGTGTTTGCGCGCGCGTGCATGCGTGCGTGCGTGTGTATGTGTGTGTCTATGTGTGTGTGTGTGTCTGTGTCATTGTGTGTGTGCCCGTGCGTCACTATGTGTGTGTGTGTGTTTATGTGAGTGTGTGCGTGGGTGTGCGTTTGTGTACCTGTGTGGCAGTGCGTGTCGTCCTCCCGGTCCTGCGCCTGTGTCCGAACACTTGGGCGCCTTTGTTGGGGTATCTTCGGGGCCGTCTCGCGGCCGTCTTGGGTCTTGGAGACCTTTTAGGTTCTCTTCGGGGCCTTCTTGGGGCCTCTGAGGGCTATATTGGCGTCTCTTGGGGCCGCTCTGAGGATGACAGGGAGGTGAAGGTTGAAGTGGAGGAGTAGGACTGGGAGGAGGGGGAGGCGGAGGCTTCGGGAGAGCAATATCATGATGATGAGGGTGGAGTGACGGAGGAGGAGGATGAAGAATAGGAGGAGGAGACGCAAGAAAGGTACGAAGGTTTCGCCAGCCTCTTGGGGCACTCCCCGGCCGTCTGTTTGTTGCGGGCCTATTCTGTAGGCTTGGGAGAAGATGTAGTCTTCTCTTGGGGGTGTCTGGTGAATGTTGGAATCGCTCGGCCGTCTGAGCGGTCCGGTTTCCCTGCTAGGAGCTCTGCGGCGATGTGGGCTTCTCTCAGGCCTCAATGGACAGGCTGTTACAACCATAGCGATACTAAACAGGAGTAACAGGTACAACCAACAGGGGGCACGACAACAACAAAAACATTACAACAAAATGCCAACCATAAAGCAAACCATACTTAACAACTGCATAGGGCTAGGTCCTTCGCCAGGCTAATTCATAAAGTGTCGCTGTCAAATATGTGGAACACATGCTAATCCGATGCGCAACAGTGCCAAGGACCCCGTCAACGTCTATTTACTACTCGTCAAAGACTTGGCCGCTGTCGCTGAGCAAGCCAAAAATATTGCAGATGAGGTTCTGAAATATTACTTCGGGCGCGCCTTGCTTGAACCTGTAAGACGCATCAACGGATACGGTGGAAACGAGTTACGGGCTAAAGAGCTCGTCAACGATGTTGTCGAGAATATTGCTCCTGGTGCAAACAATGATTGGAGATGGCAACTGCCGCAATATCAATGAGCTTGTCTGATAATGTGTACGTGTTTGAAGACGCTCCCTCAAATAGCACATGGACCTTTACGTACAGCTGCTTGAATCGACTGCCGCGTACATTCGGCCGAACTGCAAAGAGTATGACAATTTGCGTAGCCTCGCTATGTCCCAACCATCCTGTGGTGTGGGGCTCTTATTTTGAAGAGACAGCGCCCCGCGTTCCTTTCCTCTCTTCCCCCTCCTCCTTCCTCCCCTGCGCGCCTCTGCTCTTCGCATCAGTCTACAATTTCGGCGCACCGCTCACACGTTTCGTGGCCCCATAAGGAGCTCCAGCGAAGGTCCCACTGCCACCGCCCGCATGCTTCCCCCCCCCCCCGCCCAGCACAGCGCTTCGTGGCCCAATAGGGAACCCCACCGACGGCCCCAGTGTTACAGCCCGCATGCGTCCCCCCCAATCCAGTACAGCGCTTCGTGGCCCCATGGGGAGCTCCACCGAAGGTCCCAGCGCTACCGCCCGCATGGGCCCCCCACCCATTACAGCGCTTCGTGGCCCCAAATAAACTCAATAGATCCCAGCGCTACCGTCTGCATGCGTCCCCCCACCCAATACAGCTTGTCGTGGCCCCGCAAGGGATTCCACCGACGGCCCCAGCGCTGCCGCCCGCGTCCGCCCCCCCCCAACTCAATACAACGTGGTCCAATACAGAGCTCCGCCGACGGCGCCAACGCCACCGCCCGCATTGCGCCCCCCCACCCAGTACAGCGCTTCGCGACCACATAGGGAGCTCCGCCGACGGCGCCAGTGGCACCGCCCGCATGCGTTTCTCCCACCCAGTACAGCGTTTCTTGGCCCTATAGGGGGCTCCACCGAAGGCTCGACTGGCACTTTCCGTATGTGCCTCCCCCATATAGTACAAGGTCTCGTGGCCCCTGAAAAGGGGCTCCACTGAGGGCCCCAGCGGTACCGTCCGCATGCGTCTCCCCCACTCAATGCAACTCCCCGTGGCCCCATATGGGGGCTGCACCGAAGGCCCGCGTTGCACTTTCCGCACGTGCTTCTGCCACCCAATATAGCGTTCCGTGGACCCATAGGGAGCTCCACCGAAGGTCCCAATGCCACTGTCCGCATGCGCCCCGCCCTCCCCGCCCAGCACAGCTCCACCGACGGCACAAGTGGCAAAGTCCACATGCGTTTCCTTCTATCCAATACATCGCTTCGTGGCCCATAGGGGGCTCCACCGAAGGCCCCACGCGGTGTCACAGTTCGCGTGCGTCTCCCCCACGCAGTACAACGTTTCGCTGCCCATGAACAGGAGGCCCCAATGGCAAAGTTCGCATGCGTCTCCCCCGCCCAGTACAGCGTTTCGTAACCCACAGGGGACCCACAGATGGCCCCAGTGGCAAAGTTCGCGTGCGTCTCCCCCACCCAGCACAGCGTTTCGTGGTCCACAGGGAGCTCCACTGAAGACGACCTGCAATTGCGGTACTCACAACTGCATCTGACTGGGTCCTTCGCCATGCTAACTAGTTGTTCTAACATGCGGCTGGCAACCAAATAGACGAATTACCTGAAACGATAACTCGATTCGAATGTTGTGCATTCTTTGATCAACCGCAACTGGTTAATGTATGCACATGTGGCGGGATCGATCTACCCGCACAACTTCATGTTGACTTGACGTGCACTTGCCTACCCGCACAACTCCATGCTCCATGCTTTACCCTGTAGGTTATTCACATACGTGCAAGATTTCAGATGCTGACCCCGGTTAGAATCCGCTGCCGTATTTGAAGTATGTGGCTCACTTCAGTTATGTAAATTATTGGCATGTTAATTAACATCGCTCCCTCTCTCTCTGTCTCTCTCTCTTCTCTTTTTCTCTCTATATCTCTCTCTTCCTATATATATATATATCATTGTGTATATATCCCGTTCTCTCTGTCCCTCTCTTCTCTCTCTCCCCCTCTCTCTCATTACCTTCGCAATCCAGCGCCTCCAAGTATTTCAGTGATGAAGCGTTCCCACGACATCAAAACACTTTACATAACTTACATCAGGTTTCAATGTGTACTCCTTGAAACATGTGGTAACTTTAAATTATTTGAATGATTGATATGCGGCAGAACGGCCCTCCCTCCACAGCCCTGCCCCTCAATATCTGTAGAGTATATATCAAACAATTTGTTCGATTCGCATGTTCAAATTTTTTAGTGCAGCTCGAACGCTATACGCCAACTTGCAGATTAAACTTGCACTGGGCAACACCACGCGATTGAAATCCACAGTTCGATTTACGCAAGAGCACACCTGCAGAGCGAAGGTGTGCACCAATCACACACACGCACACACATACATACATACATACATACATACATACGTACGTACGTACGTACGTACATACATACATACATACATACATACATATATACATTTATAGATAACCCAAAGACAACGCGTTTCGTAAACGCTGGTTGGGGGAAACCACCAACCACGTCGGAACCGCCCCCACCCCTAACGATTTGCCGCGCCAAAAGAATCCCCCCCCAGAAAAAAAAAGACCTCCGTAACTAAAAGAGGGACTCTCCAGGGGGAGGGGGGTCGGACCGTTCGCCGCCCCCGTCCACTGGCCAATGATGGGGGGTCTAAAAGCCCCCCTTCCCCTATGCCGGATGAAATTATGCTAGGCGTCGGTCAAGTTCCACTAGAATCCTACTGAGGGCTGTCTCCAGTGCTAGTAGTACACAACTCAAGCAGGATCCAGCTCAAATTGAATCTAATAGAGCCCGGTACTACTTTCATCAAACCCGACGATGGCTGGATCCAAATCTAAAACCATCCAAGTAGGGTTCGATATAACTTTGATCGAAACGTACTATAGCTGTATCCAGTTCAAATGAATTCCCACCGAAACTCGATATAGCTCTGATAGAAGCCTAGCGGAGCTGGATCCACCTCTACTTGAACCCTCCTATGCCTCGATCCACCTCTAATGCAGTCCTACGAGGGGGGGAGGGGACCCACTTCAACCCACCCACCACTTCCTGCAATTCAATGAGGGGGCGGGGGCCAGTTCGACACCTGTGTATATATATATATAAATGTGTACATGTGTACATGTGTGTGTATATATATATATATATATGAGGGCGTGTCGAAGTTCATGGGGGGCAAGCGGTGAAAAGGGCAACAAAAAACACTGGCAGGGGACCCCGCCCTTCACACGTGTCTGATATCTTGCGCGTGGATTAGGATATGACGCCGCACCCAAACATAACGCGAACGGCGTATTTTGTTCGTATGAAGCGGTTTCCGATGAAAACGGTTTGTTCCAACAGTGTCTCATTCAGTTTAGCTAGGTTTGGTGTAGCTCTACCTGTAGATTGGGCGGAGGCTTTGTGCTCATTTGTGATTGGATCGACGTTTTTGTTTTTGTTGCTGCGCCCTGCCTTGCCATTAAGCAAGTAACCCATTGTGTTCTGCGTATCACAGAAATCCTCATCTTCTTCCTTTCCTCCCTCCCTCCTCCCCCTCCTTGCCCTCCTCCCTCCTCTTCCTCGCTTTCCTCCCTCCCTCCTCCACATGATCATGTTGTTCTCCTGACGCTTCCCTTCTTATTCATCCTTTTGTTGTTTCTCCTCCTCCTCCTCCCGTGTCTTCCTCCTCCTCCTCCTCCTGTTCCTCCTCTTCCTCCTCTTTTTCCTTCTCGTCCTGTTCGCCCTCGTCGTATTGTGTTACGTATGTTATGTGTTTTTTCTGCTCAGCGCGAGGTGGGTGCAACCACACGTCGAATATGTAGATGACCCACTTGTACACTGTGAGGTACCCAACATTCACCATGCCACAAGACTCAGTGATCTGGATTACGTGACGCATCAAATCCTCCTCCGGATAGCCCACGTGGCACGAAGGTTCTGCATTGTCGTGGCGTGGAGTTCGCACAGGTGAAGGAAGGCGTGGAATTGTGTTACCATTTTCCAAGCCCTCTTATGAAGATGCAGCGCCTCTGCTGACAAACTCGAATACACCATGACGAACGACCTGCCCACAATATGTAGTTCTCTTTTCGCCTCAGAAGAGAAGTGAGTGCCCTCGCAAGAGATGATGTCGTAAAATCTGCGCAAGCATTGGATTACCATTTAACGCTTGTCATCATGGTCAGACCGCTATGATGATCTCTAGCGGGTCTGAGCGCGAATGTCGCCAAGTGGCGTGTCGCCGCGGTCTTGCATTTCAATTTCGGCCAACCCCCGCCTGTGCGAAGCCTCTCCCAAATTAACTGCCCTTGTATGTTGCTCGCCTTGGCGTGTTTTGGCTGGTCACGGTACCAGACGTGAATGGCATCGTGTAGATGTTTGGCCGCCGCCGTCTGGCTGGGCCCGAACACGCCGCGGTCGCATATCTCGCCGCGGCCGCGGCCAGCACGCGCGAAGCAACTCCTTGGTCCACGCAGCGCAGGCAATCGATCATCACCATTTCGATGCGAACACCATGGAGAGAGAAAAAACACTCACTTTCCTACCATCGGCAACGCAATCAACGACATAGATATCGCGAATCCGAATACGATTCCTCGACATCGCAGCACTCGAACCGTCCGTCCACAAATCTGGTGCTTCTGAAGATGCACGACAAATCCAGCAACAATTCTTGTTTCGTTCCACCGCGACAGGTATATGATGTCAGAGAAAAAACCCCAGCCTCCTCTCAAGTGCACAACGGCAGCCCGCCAACCTTCTGCAAGAGCAGATCCATCATTCATGATGCCCCCGCCAAGGTAATTTGTCCTGGGTGGCACGCCTTCGCCCAGAGTGCGAAGCGCCCAAGCAAGGTACTTCCACAGCTCATCGCAAGTATGAGGACCGATATCCCTTTACAGAATACACGTGAACACGATCTTGCAATCGATTGTCGTAGTTTGCGAACGTATAGAACTCCAGCTGAATGTAAACAACGAGTCATGTTTCGTTAGTGGGGCGCCGTCTCCCCAAATAGATGCTGCCAAAGTGCGATCGAACAAATCTGGCGCGAGGAACGGGTGCTCGACGATAATAGGATGGCCTCTCATGTCTTCCCAGAATCTGCGGCAAGGGCCGTTGTCGCCAACTAGCGCGCGATGGAAGTACTCTTCACGTTTGTTCGCCAACGTCTGGAATATATCCGCGGGGCAATGGAATAGGATGAGATCTCACCCGGCCGTTCTCACCTGGCATCTCTATGTATTTTGAGCGGCGGGCGCGAATCAGGCCAGCCAAGCGCCGCGACAACTCCCATGTGGGCGTTTTTGCCAGACGACCGATTGCCGCCAACAACGACATCGCGAGCTCCTCGCTCTGCTGCCGCTCTGCTGCACTCCAGCATCTTTGGGGGACTCAATTTCCCAAGCGCCCAATCTCTCCGCGCGGCGAGGTTGAATGGGAGCCGCGTCTTATCTTGTGAATCCGCCGCAGGAGCTACTCTGCTCCGAAGGCTTCGGGTCGGAGCCGACGAGGGTACGCTTGCAGAGAGGCCGGGCGCGTCCTCCGCCAGCTGGAGCCTCTGAGAGATGCATCGTTCCTTAGCCGAGGCGTTCACCGACTCGCACGCTTCACTGTGAATTCTAATCCTCTTCGAGATGCTGGCCCTTGCATGGGCCTCATCCATCCAACTCAAGGTAGCAACAAGGTAAATGTGAAGCGCGGAAAACATGTCGCAATGAATGCACATACAACATGTTTGAGCCAAAACGGCAACGGATCACTGCGCCGATGACGCTAGAGATGAGTGCGTGCACAGTCGTTCGCGATATGCTGTAACAGGGTGTAGACCAACATTCCTGGAGGCCGTAGGGGATCCATGCCGTGCCTCGGGGGGGCCCCATTGGGAAGCCACACGCGTCGAGAAGAGCCCAGCAACGAGGAGGAAAATGAGAATTTTGAGGAGCGCCAGTTTTAAACGTGCGTAACCCTTCGACGTGGTTTGTTCAACAGGGGCTTGATTCTGGCGATCAGATTTTTCTTCCTGAGGTCCCCTTTGCTCTGAATAGCTTGGGTTTGTTCCTGCCGAATCGTAGGTGTCACAGGGGCCCAGTGCGCGTGGGCATCAAATGAGGGGGATAAGGAGGGCACGGAGGTGGATGAGGAGAGGGAGGGGCGGACGGATCTCACTCGAATGCCCCATGGTGCTCGAATGCTCGGCGCGCGAAGAGCCACAAGGAAAAGCGCCGGCCCCAACATTGCGCGCGCGCCCCCGCGATGCCAGTCAGACCTCAGCGATTGGCCCTCGTAGCAGCTGGCTTCGGCGCGGCCATCCGCTCGAACCAGTAGGCAACCTGCTGGTGCTTCTCTTTGAGCTCGCCCCACTGCTTCGCCAGGGCCAGCAAGGTAGCGCCCTCCGTCGGGCCATCGGCAACGACGACCATCTCGCGCTTCTTGAAGAGGTTCGCGAACTTCGGGGCCAACTGCCCGCAGTCGGCGTGGGCCACTGCGACGTGCTTGCCCTCCATGGTTTCCCCGAAGAGCTCCTTCAAGCGCGTGAGGTTGTCGGCCACGATGCGCATCTACTTGCGAGCGTCCTTCTTCAAGTTCTGAAATGTGGCCCCGTTTGGGGAGGCTGCGCTCTCTGGCTTCTCCTCGTCTGGCTCCTGCATGACATCGACGCCGACGTCGACGCCCGCCTCCTGAGCCGCGCCGCTGCTCGCAGGGGCCGAACCGTTGCCCCACGCACCAACCGCATCCTCGAAGTCCTGCAACGCGGACTCTGCCTCCCCCCCCTTGACGTCCTCGTGCTGCTCGCACTTCTGGCCATCCTTGGCCCTGTCCACCGTCTCGCCGAAGTTCTCCCAGATCTTGCACCCCCTCCCGTGCTCGCTGTCGTCTCCAGTGTCTGGGTCTGGCCTGTGGGCCAGCTTGCCAGACTGGATTTTCTGCTTCGTCTTCTCGACTCCGAGTTGCGTCTCCATTTCTCCTTCCCCATCCGCACCCGCCCCCCGCCCTCGGCGGTGTTGCGGCTGGCAGAAATCTGTCAATATTATGTTTTCTGTTTTGTCTTGTTATATATATATATATATATACGCAAACGCGTTTTGCTTTAAATGACAGAACAATCATAATACTGCATGTTTTCTTTTTCTGTTTTTTTCTGTTTCGCTCGCCCCTGGCGAGCTGGGGCGGGCAGAAAAAAACAGAATCCGTTTTTTTTGTTTTGCTGTGTTTCCTGTTTCTACTCGCCCCTGCGTTTCCTGTTTCTACTCGCCCCGGGACTGTCGAGAAGGGTTCAGGTTCGGCGGCGCCGATCGCGATGCCGGACCAGCGGGGGCCGCGGCGGCGCAGCGCCGGAGCGTCAGGAGGGGGGGCGAGGCGCAGCAACAGCGTCAGAGAAAAGCATGAGGAGGAGGAGGATAATATAATATAATAGAAATCTCTGGGGTGTCTGAGCTCCTCATCCAACTGCAAAAAATTCAACGCGCAGTCACCTGAGTCGCAGACTGACTGCAGCTATTCGCCTGGATCTGCAGGCGGGGGGCGCTCGGGCCACAGCGCGCCCAAGCTGGGATGACCAGCTACAGGGGGGCTCGGACACCATTCCTTCGCTCGCAATACTTCTTACAAAAGATGGCATGTACTAAAATATTATAGAACATGTCCACATCACTACCGAGGCTTCGCTCGCTTCGATCGTTCGGCGGGAACCTTCCGAGGGGCGGGTGCGCGCGGTGTCCTCCTCCCCCTCCTCCTCCTCCTCCTCCTCCTCCTCTCCCCTCCCCCCCTCCCCCCCCCCCCCCTGGTGCGCGCGCGCATGCGCGTGCATGGGGGGTTGTCCGATTACTGCCGCGCGGCGCGCGTGCGTGCGCTGAGGGGCGTCTTCGACCGTCGGGAGCTCGAACAGGGCCTTCTTGGGGAATCCTCTTGGGGCCTCGGGGCCGTCTTGGGGGCCGCTGGAATTTCCTCTCGGGGCCTTCTTGAGGACTGCTCTTGTTGGCCTCGGAGGGTGTCTTGGGGGGCCTCATGACGGTGGCATGGCGACGATGATGCCGATGATGGTGGTGACGATGACGGTGGTGTTGGTGATGATGTTGACGATGCTACCAGCGGCCCCCGCGGCCTGTGCTGCCCGAAGCTGTTCGCTCCTCGGCTCGGGTGTTCACTCCTCGGGCTCGGGCGTTCACTCCTCGGGCTTCTGGGCGTGCTCCTCGGGCTTCTGGGCGCGCTCCTCGGGCTCCTGGCTGTCGTCGTCATCGGTCCGCGCTGCCTTCGAGGGCTTCAAGGCCTCCACGTGGGAGTTTAGCTCGATGTACTGCTCTTTGATCTCCGATTAGGCCGCTTCGCCGATCTTGATCTCAGGCCCCCTGCCCTTGTCGAGCTTGCCCCCCATGGCCGACAAGAAGCGCGCGATCGTGATCTCGAAGGCCTCCGCGTCGTCAGCGAGCGACGCCGCGGAGCGGTTCGATGTTCCAAGCACTGATGATCTTGATCATCAGGTTCGTCTCAGTGCGCATGGCCTCCAAGGTGTCGTCGTCTGGAAAGGACGGGTCGCGCGTAGGGCTCGAAACCTGGGATTCGATTTCCAACGCCTCTTCTTGGTCGGCCTCCAGCGCGCCGAAATGCTGTGACTGGCTCTCCTCGAGGCAGCAGTCGTCGTCGCCCATCCGAGGCACCGAAGGAACACGAACGCTCGTTGGAGCACGCGCGCCGACCAGTTGAGCGAGAATGAGCTGCAGAGACGAGACGGATCAGCATTACCAGCAGCAGCAACCACATGACATCGAAATCGACGCTCGACGTCGGGACCACCACTTGCAAAAGAACAAAAACATGCTCGAAACCACGCTCCCACTCCCCGTCTGGAACCTCACATCAAAATCATCTCATCCTCCCGTTCCTCGTCCCCTAGTCTTCCGACCCCCTTCCCCCCCCCCCCCCCCCCCCCGATCGCAACTTTCGCCCGCCACCAGCAATTGGGGGCGACGCCGACATCGTTGGAGTTATCGCGGGATCCGTTCTCGTGAACGTAGTGACGATGGTGGCGCTGGCGAGGATGATGGCGATGGTGATGGTGGTGGTAATGATGGTGGTGATGATGACGGTGGCGGTGGTGATGACGATGGTGATGGTGATGGCGACGTCGACCTGACCAGATGATGAGTTGTCCATTTTCCAGAAACCCATCGCGCCCCTCCCCCGCACGGAGGCGCGCGTCGCTTGTGCCCACAGCGGCCCAGTGGCCTGTGGTTGTGTCATGTAGTTTAGCATGGGCCGCTTCAGTCGCCTTCGCACCAGCCGTCCTGGCGCGATCCTTCGCGGCCTGCGTGGCCAGGCCGAGCTGCTCGACGCAGTGCTGGAGCTCGGTGTGGTAGGCCCTCGCGTACTCCAGCTTCGCGAGGCTGCTCTGGGGGGCCTTCTTGGTCGAACTGGCCCCTGACTTGGACTTCATCGGCAGCGCCTTCTTCATCGGGGTCTTGGTCGGGGTCTCGGTCGGGGTCTTGGTCTGGCTCTTCACCTTCAACTCCTGCCCGAACTTCTTGCAGGCTAGAGGGTCGATTGCTGTCTGGCCCGTTTTGACGACCAGCTTGAACGCAGCGACGTCTACGCCTTGAACCTTTGTGCCACTCAAGTCTGGGTATGGCGTCTTCTTCGTGAGCCTCCCCCTGGCGGTCTTCGGCTCATCGACGTCCAAGCCAGACTTCAGGAGGGCATCCAACTCTGGATCGAGGCTGTCCAACAGGGCCCCGCGCTCGGGTAAGAATCCACCTCGACGCGATCGACCACGCTCTCGACGTCGATCTCGCTGAGCTGCTCAAGGATCGGGCCACCGTCCATCTTCTCGTCGAGGTCTGGATCCTCCAGGACCAGGCGCGCCATCAGCGGCAAGATTGTACTCTGAAGCTTCTGTGGGACACTCCTCTGCTTCCGCGCGTGGTTCAGCATCTGGCTGATCATGGTGCGTATAACGTAGACGACCTTCTCCACGTTCTCCTTCGAGATCTTACCATCGCCGAGCTGCAGAATCTTCCTGACATATCCGGTTGCGCCCGTGACGAAGAGCACGTGCTTGATTTGATTGCCCTTGGACGCGTCGAGCACGTCTGCCAGTGCGTCCTGGTACAGAGCCACAACCTTGAGACATAACTGGGCAGCATTTCGTTACATCATTCGTCGTTGCCCCCTTGCACTGGAAACCTCCAAAAATGGGCTGCTACATCTCCCAGACCCGCAAGACACGAAACGACGAACAATACAAACCCGTCCAACCGTCCAGTTAGGTGTCAACTTCATGTCCAATGGGGTGTAGTTCATGAACGAGCCGTTCTGGTTCAGGGCCGCTGCCGGCAAGCGTTGTAGTGCCGTGCAAATCGCATCAGGTGCCACATCTACAGCGGTGCGGCGTGTGCGGGCCGTCATCCCTTTAGGAAAAATAAAGGGCCTTGGCGGCACAGCGACCTTAAGAGCCCAAACGGCGAACGACACACACACACACACACACTCCACAGACGGTTCAAAACAGAGCAAAACTTACCGTGCCGTTGGTTGCACGGCCAATGACACGGCATGGCACGCGCACGCCGTGGCACGGCACGGTGCTTACACAACACGACAGGGTACGGTACACACGGCACGGCACGCGATATGGGGCACGGCGCACGCACCCACCGAGTAGGAAAGGCTAGCAGGGCGGGGTGTCGACGCGTTTTCGGGCCGCAATATCTCAATGGCTAGTTTCTTGCCGTTTAACATTCAATGCCGTTGTTTTGTCAGCAGTCGGTTATCATGTGGCTTCTCGTTGGTTTGAACATCGGCTGTAAATTTAGGACTAGCTGGGGCTACGCAGTAACTTGGGGGCACGTATGTACAAGGTCAGCTACATGCGAGCTTATGCGCATGCGTGTATACACATGCGCATATGCACGCAGTACGTATGTAGATTCGTTCGCGTGCAGTACATGCATTGGTAATAAAAATGTATGGAGGAAACAAATACACGAGCACCGACGGCCTTAAACCAGAGTGGGGGAGCTTCCAAAGTGATCAGCTCCACCAGTCAGACTTAAGGTCGTCGGTGATCGTGAACTGACCTCCCCTCCCATTACCAATGCGCGTATTGCACGCGCGCGACGCGTGCGCGCGGACAGATGCACGCGTGCCTTCACGCATGCGTATGAGCACGGATGCATCCGAATGCGTAACGGGAATTTAGACTCCTTGGTGTTTTAAATGATGTTTTGACGCATGCGTGTTGCAATATCATGTTTAAGGGCGCGTGCGTTTTATATATGATTATTTTCCGAAGGATTCTAACGCATGTGTTTGATATAAGATATAACACGCATGCGTCAATATTTTAAACACATCCGTTTGATTTGTAACGCATGCGTTTGATTTCTGACGCTTGCGAAGCGCGGGGGAGGCCGTACCCCCGGCAAAAAATTCCCGTACCCCGGCAGGCGCTGCCGGGGTACGGCGGTGGCGCCTCCTGGGCCAGGGAGGCCGCGGTCTCTCCTCGGGCCGGGCGAAGGGGGGGATTGCAAAGGGGGGGGGGGATTGAGAATCAGCTCGTGTATAGCTGATTTCCCCGGCGCCTCCCGGCGCCGGGAGGCGGCCATGTATCAGGGAATGGGCCCCTCGGTGGGGCCAGCAGATTTCGCACCCCCCCTTTCCCAATCCCCCCCTTTCGTCCGGCCCGATCTCCCCCCGGGCCGGCTTCGGCTGGGCCAGCAATTTTTGCATCCCGGCAGGCGCTGCCGGGGCACGGCGGCCTTTTCCCCATGGGCCGAAGAGGCCGTGCCCGGGCAGGCCCTGCCGGGAAAGGGCGCGCTCCGGCAAGAAATGTCCGTACCCCGGCAGGCGCTATATACTACACATTACCCCTATGCGACCCTAGTTGAAGCCCCTAGGGAAGCAGCATCAGTTGCTATGCTACGTTATGCTATGCCATGCTATGCCATGCTATGCTGCGCTATGCTATGCTATGCTATGCTATGCTATGCTATGCTGCGCTATGCTATGCTATGCAATGCCATGCTAAATTATGCTATGCCATGCAGCGCTGCGTTATGCTAAGCTATGCGCTATGCTATGCTATGCTATGCTAAGCTGCGCTATGCTATGCTATGCAATGCCATGCTAAATTATGATATGCTATGCTGCGCTATGCTATGATATGCTATGGTTTGCTTGGCTATGTCATGCTATGCTATGCTATGCTATGCTAATGCAGCGCTGCGCGATGCTATGCTATGCTATGCTATGCTGCGCTTTGCTATGCTATGATGGGCTTTGTTATGATATGATGTGCTGCGCTATGCTATGCTACGCTATGATATGCTGTGCTCTGCTATGCTACAACTCGGCGAAGCTAAGATGAAGGTAAGCTAAGCTAAGATAAGCCTGAGCTAAGATGAAGCTAAGCTAAGCTAAGATGAAGTGCGCTAAGCTAAGATGAGATAAGCGACGCTAAGCTAAGGGGACGTAACTGGGGGAACCGCGGGGCGGATACTGGGGGAACCGCCCGGGTAGCACTGCCCGGCCCCTTTAAGCCAAGAGAGTAAGAACCCTTCTAGGCAGAGCCTAGGTAGGGAATATACATATACATATACATATATCAGAGGTTGGGGGGTGAGTCCGACGTGGAACGGAGACCCCCCCTACCGGGAAATCGATTTCGGTTTCGGGTTCGTGTCATGCGTGCCGTGCGTGCGTGCGGGCGAGGCGAAGCTGCGTGGGCGGTCGAGAGGAAATCTCCTGTGGCTGGGCCGCGGCCAAACCAAATGTAACTCCTCCGGCGGCCGGTGCCCCGCGGTGTCCCGCCGGTGTCCCGCGGGTGTCCCGAAATCCTCCTGTGGCTGGGCCGCGGCCGGACCAAATGATATTCCTCCCGTGAAACGGTGGCCCGAGGTGTCCCGCTGGTGTCCCGCCGGTGTCCCGTGGTGTCCCGCTGAGTGAGATCGATGATGAGAGATCGATACTGAGATCGATGTGGTGCCCCGAAGTGTCCCGTGGTATCCCGTGGTGCCCCAGAAAGTGAGATCGACAGTGAGATCGATAGGTGTCCCGTTGTGTCCCGTGGTGTCCCGTTGAGTGAGATCGATCATGAGATCGATAGTGAAATCGACACTGGGATCGATGTGGTGCCTCGAGGTGTCCCGTGGTGTCCCGTTGAGTGAGATCGATCGTGAGATCGATAGTGAGATCGACAGGTGTCCCGTGGTGTCCCGTTGAATGAGATCGGTAGCGAGATCGATAATGAGATGGATAGTGAGATCGATGTGGTGTCCCGTGGTGTCCCGTTGACTGAGATCGGAAATGAGATCGACAAATGTCACGTGGTGACCAGTGGGTGTCCCGTGGTGTCCCGGTGAGTGAGATCGATCGTGAAATCGATTGAGTCAGATGTTGGTTCCCCCCCTCCCCCCCCACAACCTCCTTATCACCCGAACGGTGGTCGTATAGGTAGTTCCACATATACACATGTATGTATATATATATGTGTATATATATGTATATATACATATAATATACCTATACGACCGCCCTGCGGGCGATAAGGAGGTTGGGGGGGATTGAGATCAAATCGCCACCCTGACTGATAATATGAGACTGATTAAGATGGGACAAGATGGGTAAGATACGATGGATTCGATTGGACAATATGGATTGGCTAAGATAAGCTGGATTGAATTAGAAAGCCCGCCGCAGGCGCCGACTGAAATGAATTGATGGATTGGGTTGGGTGGATTGGATCGGACGGGGTAATATGGATTGGATAAGATAAGATGGGTTGGATTGGAAGGAATGGATTCGATAATATAAGATGGATTGGATTGGCCCGCCGCAGGCGCAGAAACAAATGAATTGATGGATTGGGCTGGGTGGATTGGATTGGGTGGGAAAAGATAAGATGGGGCAAGTTGGGTTGGATAAGATAAGATGGATTGGATTGGACAAGATGGATTGGATAAGATAAACTGGATTGGATACGAAAACCCGCCGCAGGCGCGGACAACAAAAACATGAAATTAGCGACATGCGTTAGCGCCGGGACGCCCGGGACACCCAAGACACCCGGGACACCGCCCGGCCCAACTGGGACACCTCCCGGCCACCGGCGGCCGGGAAACGGACTTTCGCTCCTTGACACCCGGGACACCGCCCGGCCCAACTGGGACACCTCCCAGCCACCGGAGGACGGGAACGGACTTTCGCTCCTGCTTCGGCCTAGCTACAGGAGGATCACGCGCAGCTTCGCCTCGCCCGCACGCACGACACGAACACGAAACCGAAACCGACTTCCTGGTGGGGGGTCTCCGTTTCACTGCGATCTCAACCCCCAACCTCCGATACATCTATATATATACACATATATCGGAGGTGAGGGGGTGAGATCGAAGTGGAACGGAGAGCCCCCCTACCGGGAAATCGATTTCGGTTCGTGTTCGTGCGTGCCGTGCGTGCGGGCGAGGCGAAGCTGCGTGGGCGGGCAAGAAGAAAGTCTCCTGTGGCTGAGGCGCGGCCGGACCAAATGATTCTCCACCGGGCGGCCGGTGGCGCGCGGTGTCCCGCCGGTGTCCCGGTGGTGTCCTCTGTGGCTGAGGCGCGGCCGGACCAAATGATTCTCCACCGGGCGGCCGGTGGCGCGCGGTGTCCCGCCGGTGTCCCGCCGGTATCCCGTCGGTGTCCCGTCGGTGTCCCGACCATGATGTTGATGATGATGATGATGATGATGATTATGATGATGATGATGATGATGATGGTAATAATGATGATGTGAATGATGGCGATGATGATGTTGATAATGTTGGTGTTGATGATGATGATGACGTCGATTGCCAGATCGAATCTGATCGGTAGTGAGACCGAATGTGAGACCGAATGTGAGATCGATTGTGAGATCGATTGTGAGATCGATAGTGATATCGATAGTGAGACCGAATGTGATATTGATTGTGAGATCGATTGCGAGATCGATAGTGAGATCGATAGTGAAACCGAATCTGAGATCGATAGTGAAATCGATAGTGAGATCGATAGTGATATCGATAGTCAGATCGATTGTGAGATCGATCAAATGAAATCGATCGTGATATCGATTGTGATATCGATAGTGAGACCGAATGTGGGATCGATTGTGATATCGATTGTGATATCGATAGTGAAATCGATAGTGACACCGAATGTGAGATTGATTATGAATCGATTGTGAGATCGATAGTGCGATCGATAGTGAGACCGAATGTGAGATCGATTGTGATATCGATTGTGATATCGAGAGTGAGATCGATGGTGGGACCGGTTTTGAAATCGATTGTGAGATCGATAGTGAGATCGATAGTGAGACCGAATGTGCGATCGATTGTGATATCGATAGTGAAATCGATAGTGAGACTGAATGGGAGATCGATAATGAGATCGATAGTGAGACCGAATGTGAGATCGATTGTGAGATCGATTGTGATATCGATAGTGAGATCGATAGTGAG
This sequence comes from Prorocentrum cordatum, assembly GCA_963575745.1. Taxonomy (NCBI): domain Eukaryota; class Dinophyceae; order Prorocentrales; family Prorocentraceae; genus Prorocentrum; species Prorocentrum cordatum. The sequence continues at coordinate 86,094 of CAUYUJ010015222.1, forward strand.
ACCGAATGTGAGAGCGATTGTGAGATCGATAGTGAGATCGATAGTGAGACCGAATGGGAGATCGATAGGGAGATCGATAGTGAGACCGAATGTGAGATCGATAGTGAGATCGATAGTGATATCGAGAGTGAGATCGATCGAGTGCGACGTTGGTCCCTCCCCCCCCTCACCTCCTTATCACCCGAAGGGTGGTCGTATAGGTATATATATGTATATATATATAGATATATATGTCGGAGGTGAGGGGATGAGATCGAAGTGGAACGGAGAGCCCCCCTACCGGGAAATCGATTTCGGTTTCGTGTTCGTGCGTGCCGTGCGTGCGGGCGAGGCGAAGCTGCGTGGGCGGGCGAGAGGAAAGTCTCCTGTGGCTGAGGCGCGGCCGGACCAAATGCTTCTCCACCGGGCGGCCGGTGGCGCGCGGTGTCCCGCCGGTGTCCCAGTGGGGTCCTCTGTGGCTGAGGCGCGGCCGGACCAAATGATTCTCCACCGGGCGGCCGGTGGCCTGCGGTGTCCCGCCGGTGTCCCGTCGGTGTCCCGTCGGTGTCCCGATCATGATGTTGATGATGATGATTATGATGATGATGATGGTGATGATGATGATGGTAATGCTGATGATGATGATGATGTTGATGATGGTGATGATGATGATGATGTTGATGATGTTGATGATGTTGATGTTGATGTTGATGATGACGTCGATTGCGAGATCGATTGTGATCGGTAGTGAGACCGAATGTGAGACCGAATGTGAGATCAATTGTGAGATCGATTGTGAGATCGATAGTGAAATCGATAGCGAGACCGAATGTGAGATTGATTGTGAGATCGATTGCGAGATCGATAGCAAGATCGATAGTGAGACCGAATCTGAAATCGATAGTGAGATCGATAGTGAGATCGATAGTGAGATCGATAGTCAGATCGATTGTAAGATCGATCGAATGAGATCGATAGTGATATCTATAGTGATATCGATAGTGAGACCGAATGTGGGATCGATTGTGATATCGATTGTGATATCGATAGTGAGATCGATAGTGAGACCGAATGTGAGATTGATTGTGAGATCGATTGTGAGATCGATAGTGAAATCGATGGTGAGACCGAATGTGAGATTGATTGTGAGATCGATTGTGATGTCGATAGGGCGATCGATAGTGAGACCGAATGTGAGATCGATTGTGAGATCGATAGTGAGATCGATAGTGAGACCGAATGTGAGATCGATTGTGATATCGATAGTGAAATCGATAGTGAGACCGAATGGGAGATCGATAGTGAGATCGATAGTGAGACCGAATGTGAGATCGATTGTGAGATCGATTGTGATGTCGATAGTGCGATCGGTAGTGAGACCGAATGTGAGATCGATTGTGATATCGATAGTGAGATCGATAGTGAGACCGAATGTGAGATCGATTGTGATATCGATAGTGAAATCGATAGTGAGACCGAATGGGAGATCGATAGTGAGATCGATAGTGAGACCGAATGTGAGATCGATAGTGAGATCGATAGTGATATCGAGAGTGAGATCGATCGAGTGCGACGTTGGTCCCTCCCCCCCCCCTCACCTCCTTATCACCCGAAGGGTGGTCGTATAGGTAAATGTATGTCGGTATTTGCCGAGATCAAGACGCCCATCGTGCTTTCGTTGGGATGCCTGGAGGCTCCAGCAAGAGTCGCCCACCAGGCCTGTGCAGGAGCGCGTACCGGCCCAAACCTCGCAGCGGTCCCAGGTCTTGGCGACGAGAGCGCACCGGGAGGCCCATAGGAGAGCGAAGGGCTTGCTCCACCGAAACACCTCGACCTCGATCCTGGGCCCTCGACCCTGCCTTCTTCTTCTCCTCCCCTGCCGTCGATCCTCGGCCCTCGATCCTGGATCCTCCTCGTCCTCCTCCTTCTTGACCATCGATCCTGGGCCCTCGATCCTGGATCCTCCTACTCCCCCTGCTCGACCCTGAGGGGCAACGTTAGGGGGGACCAGCTCAGGGGGCAACGCACCGACCTGGCATCGGCCATAAACAGCCGATAGATCGGCTACTGGACCCATCTCGGGAGCGGCCAAGAGGGGGGTGTCCAAGAGGGGGGGGTGCAAAGCATGACCGGCGGCATGTGCGCGGCCCAGCGGGGGGGCCAGGGCCGTAATGAAATAAGAAGAGGCGCCATGAGATCTGGGGAAATATCATGCCCCCCGCCATGAGATCCACCCCCCCCCTAGTCATCACCCCCCTCTTTTCCGCCCCCGAGGCGGTCCATATGAGCGATCGGGGGCCGGTGCGTCCCCTCTGAGCCTATCCCCCGGTGGTTCTCGGGTCGCAGCTCGGGCCTCCAGCGGCCGCTGGGGAGGATCCGGGCACACCCGCAGCGCCCTCGGCGAGGCGCAGCAGCTGGAAGGCATCCCGAGGCTGGAGACCCAACGAGAGCCGATGAAAAAGTACGAGAATCTTATCTATAAGGAAAAGGAATGGAGGAGGAGGCGGAGGAGGAGGAGGCGGAGGAGAAAAAGGATGATGAGGAGGAGAGAGGAGAAGGCGGAGGAGGAGGAGGAAGAGGAGGAGGAGGATCGAACCGTGCCTCGCCCCGGTCGAGCATGGGATCGACTACAGAATTGCTTTACCCCAGATTTGATGTTTCCCCTCGAACCTGCGGCACACTCTCCTCCTCGACCCCTGTGGCCCTCGACCCTCGAGCTTGGACCCTCCTCTCAAGACGGGGAGCGCCGATTCCGCCCGGAAACGGGACCCGTCGCTGATCCACGCTGCCCCTGAGTCCACGTCTTTGAAGGAGCCCTGGGACACACAAATAAATACACACAAATAACAGATTTCCCTATATTTTCCCCTATCTTCTGGGTTCTTGTCTTCCCCCCCACCTCCCATATTTTCCCGTATTTCCTGGGGAGTCGACGATTAATTGTGTCCGTGTGTTTTTTCCCCTCCTGAGTCTTGGCCTCCTCGATCCTCGGGTACGGAAAACATGGGTACGATGCCCAACAACAAATGTTGTCCCAAACCAACAGCGGCCGCTGTTGGGCAGGCGGCCTTCTGTCTCAAATGGACACAGGCCGCGGCGGCGCGGACAGCGAATCCTGTTCAAAATGAACAGGAACTGCTGTTGAGCATTGTACCCATTCTTTCCGTGCCCATCTCGTCCGTGCAAATGCTCGTGCCCGAGGCGCTCTGGCACCCGCACCGGGGCCTCGCCGGCGCAGGCCCGCGCCGGGCGCATGCCCGCGGGGCGGGAGGGCGCGGTGCGCGGGGCGGGGCACGCGAGGGCGCGGGGCGGGGCGGGGGTCCGACTGGGAGCTGGCGGCGGAAGGCGCGCGCGCGGGGTGGCTGGGGTACGTAGGGGGGGGGGAAGGCTTCTTCCTGACAGGAGGCTGCCACTCAGAAGGCGCGGGCCTTTGCCTCTACGGAGGCGCGGCCTCTACGGATGAGGCCCGCCCCGGGCGCATCCCCGCGGGGCGCGGGCGCCGTGCACGCACGGGGCGGGAGGGCGCGGGGCCGGGCGGGGGTCCGACTGGGAGCTGGCAGCGGAGGGCGCAGAACAGACCACCACCCCTGTATTGTTACATCCGGAGTATGTTCCCGGCATAACGAAGAACCACGACCGCAATTACGTGGATTTCTGGGGAGGGCCCCTCGGAGGAGAAGCCACCGACCTCGACATGAGCACTGTGGTTGTGGTTGTGGTCGAGTTGGCCCTCCTCACACGGGGTAGCTGGGGTAGGGGGGGGGGGGGGAAGGCTTCCTCCTGACAGGAGGCTGCCACTCAGGAGGCGCGGGCCTTTGCCTCTACGGATGGGGCCCGCGCCTTCTCAGAAGCAGGGGTGCTGCCAAAGAAGCCTTACCCCCTCCCCCATACCCCCGCGCTGCGCGTGGCTCGAGGCGAGAGCGTGGGCGGGCGAGGTCCGACCAGGAGCTGGCAGGGTCCGACGCGCGGCGGGGTCCGACTGGGAGCTGGTGGGGGCCTCCGACATGAGGTTGTTAACCTTACTTAGGTCGGGCATGTCCCCCTGCAGGGGGAATTTGGACGAAAAATTACAGATAGTCAAGCAAGAATCGAAACCAATCAAAAAATAACAGAAACATCGTCCCGAGACTATTGTATGATTTGTTGTTGAAGAATCCTCCGGTTGAGGAGCACGCCCGACTTACTGGTAAACCCCCGTGTGTTGCCTCCACGTCGGCCTCTGGGACCCGTCGTCGGGTTCCAGGGCGCTCGGCTGCCCCGCCAGAGCACCCCAACAGCAGCAAGTGTGAAGATGCGGGTCGAGGAATAGGAGGTCGGCGACGGGGGGACTGCACTTTTCCTCCCCGGGATCGTGGCCTTCCAGACCAAGCATGTGCTCGGCGTTGGGGCGAGATCACGATTCAGAGATTCCTTCATTTGGAAGCTGGGCCAGGGCTGGCAAATCCGTGGCTGCTAAAACGGTCTTCCCGGCAGGAAAAAAACAATTCCGGGAATCAAGCTCAACGCACTGAACTTTGGGCGTGGCTTAATGGGGGGGTCACAAATGGGGGGGTCAGAAAAGGTCCCCTTTCGTGCCCCTTTCGGGCCCCTCCGGAGCCCCAGGGGGCTCGTTTAGGTACCGTTTGGGTACCTTTTCGGACCACCCGCGACATCCCCCCATTTATGACCCCCCCATTACGCAACGCCCAATGAACAGTAAACAAGCTGCTTCCGGGAAGAAGGCATACATTTCCTGGAGCTCAGTTTTAGCAGCCACGGGTTTGCCAGCCGTCGCCCGGCGTCTGATTCATGCATCGTGCAGAAGCGGCGGGGTGAGGATGACGAGAGAAGGACACTGCCCCACCAGATATCCGTACACCTGCGGCATATTCCCCGAATGACTCAGGCAGTCGCTCGTCGGATGCGGTGCGGTGCGTGGACAGCAGCAGCAGGGGGCGCAGGGATGCAGCAAGGCAAGCGAGAGGACAGAACGCAGTGCACCATAGATAGCGAAGGAAGAGGGATGGCAGCCCGAGGCACGGGAGGTGGACGAGGCGTGCCGACGTCGCCGCCAGGGTCTCGCTGTACTCCAGGGTCAACCATTGAAAAAGCTTGCCTTCCTCTGCGCGGGCCCTGGCCCCAGCCCAGCTACTAGTACCATGCCGCTCATATCACCCAAAATATCAGCGGCGCGCGCATGGAGATGGGCAGTCGCCTTCTGAAAGGGCAGGAGCACGGTCCAAACAAATGGTAAGGATGCGCGGTGAGGCCGCGAAGGCCGAGAGCCTGGAACGCCCATGCCGACACTTTTCGAACAGGGCGTGGCCAGCGGAGGTGGCCAAGGATGGGCCGACGGGGCAAGGATGCACGGGCAACCTTGGGAAATCGCCCATCCTGACTGTCACCGCTGACTGTCATGCTTGTCGGAAGCTCCCCATCCCCTCGAGAAGCCTTCTCCGAAACCTCGGATCCTCTCCTGACGTTCCCGCGAATGCCGCTCCCCTCGCCCCGCCACCTCTCGGCGCGCCGCCAAGTAGAGCGGCTGACTATGGGAACTGGCGCTGCCCATGTTGGCCGTGCGCAAAAGAGGGTCTGGGGGGAGGGGGACATCTTGTTAGACACGATTGGGTTCTTAAGCGGCGCCGGCCTTACAACATCTACGGACAAGGCCCGCACCTTCTAAGACGCAGCCTCCTGCTCAGAAATTATCCCCCTCCCCCACCCCCTCGGCGAGCTGCTGACCGAAGCATGCGCAACGACAACGTTCAATTCCCGCGATGCTGCGATGTCCCCCCAATGCTCCCGAATCGGATCTCGCCCCCGGGTCTCCAGCCCGCTCGGGCCTCAAAGCGCGCGGCTCCCAGGGCCATTCGATTCTGGTCCAGCCCGTAAACGCGCTGGTGTTTGAATCTCCCGGTTGCTCCACCCCGCCCGAAACGTGCGGTTTTAGATGTGTACAAGGCGCCGCGCAAGTTTCCCCAAAAAACTGCGGGAACTGCGCGGGTGGGGGGCGGGTCGTTGTCAAAATGTGGTCGTTGCCGGCCGCCAGGGACTTTGCAGCCACGTTTGGGCTGCGCGCCGATATCCTCGCTGCGTCGGCCTCTTCGTTGAGCGCACCGACGGAGCGGTACCGGGAATTCAAAAATCCGCTCCAAAACACCGCGCCACATTGCACGGCAAAGGGCTTCATCTCCCTCCCCGTGGCGGTTGAAACCCACGGCGGCGGGCGGGGCCGCGAAGCGTCCAGTGCCTTCGGGGTCCTAGCCAAGCGGGTGGCAGACGCTACGGGGGAAGCCGCCGCAACGGTTGCGGACCGACGCGCCCAGCGACGTCCCGTCTCCCTGCACAGGGGGGGCGCGCGGGCGGTGTTGCGGCGCCTCCAAACCTCGGCTGGAGAGAAGGGCGGGGGGGGCAACGGCCCGTCTGGCCGCGGCCGCGGCTGCCTCCAC
>CAUYUJ010015222.1:97500-107500 GCA_963575745.1 Prorocentrum cordatum
TGAGAGACAGCGGTCTGAAGGATGCATCTGGCGCCGCGGCCGTTCCAGAGCGCTCTGGAACGGTCTGGAGGTTCTGCGGCAAATCATGGGAGCCTCTCTGACAAATTTGCTGGCTTTTGCGAATCGATGCTGCTCGACGCTCGTCGGCGCCAAATCAGCGCTATCTCATCGATCACCAGACGCTAATCGATGTCAGGGCACTCTAAAGACGGAGTTACGAGGGTTCACAAGGCTCCCATGACTCGCTACCGAATCAGAGCGCCCAAACGGCATGAAAAGATTCTGGGACGCTCTGGAGCGATGTATCTGTATCCTATGCCGACATCCCAACAAACGGATCCCGAAGGAAACGAGCCCTGGAACCCCTGGGGGTCCCTTCCGCAGGGCCGGGATTTCATCCTGAGCCGTTCTGAGACAGCCCGACAGCCCCAGTCAGGATGGGAAAAAACACACAGACACAATTAATCGTCGACTCCCAGGAAAATATTGAAACATATGGGAAGTGGGGGGGAAGACGAGAACCCGTACAATATTGGAAACCTGGAGAATCCTGGGATTTGTGTCTACGTATTTGTTTCGTGTGTCCCAGGGCCACTTTACCAAGGCCCGTGCCAAGGAAACACGAAAACGGTAAATAACCTGGGGACCCGTTTCACTATTTTCAGGGCCTGGGGAGGGCCCATGGAGGAACTAGAACATTCCCTCGGGACATGTCTGCTTCGTGGCGACTGGGCCTGAGAGCGCGTGTGGGCTGGTCCCGTGGATGCGATGCGCTTCCTGCTTTGGGGCACGTGCGGGTGCGGGCCTCGCGGTTCTGGTGCATGCGTCGACGACGATCACGTGGTGGGCGCAAGCAATCTCCTGCGCTTTGGCGGGAGACGCATGCCCGTGGGGCGAACAGACATATCCTTCGGGACATGTGCTTGCTTCATGGCGAATGGGCCTGCCCGAACGGCGGCGGCGGCGAGGGGCTGGCGCCGGCCGCGCCGCGGCCGCGGGGCGCCCGAGTTGCGGCGCGACGCGCGCGGCGACTTGCCCTCCAGCTTCTTGCTCACCATCCGCTTGCTGTCCGAGCGCCTGGGGTCGCTCGCGCGTTAGCTGGCCCGCCCCCGGTCAAGAACGAAAAAAGACAATCGCAACCGCTGGGCTGAGGAAACCGCCCCTGGCGCCCCCCCCCCCCCCAAAGCCCACCCCGACCCCTCAGCGGTGATGACCTGCGCGCGGCGCCCGACTTCGAGTGCCGCGCGCAGGTCATCACCAATGGCGGGCCGGGGTCGGCCTTGTGGGGGGGGGGGGGGCGCCAACGGGAGCGTCGGAAAGACGAAAATACGAGAAAGCCCAGATCCTTCAAAAACCTTCGTCAACTCCGCGATTTTGGCCTCTTGGGGCTCTCTGGGGAGGCCTCTTGGAGCGCTCTTGGGACCTCTTTGAGACCTCTTTGGGACCTCTCAGGCCGTCTTGGAACCATCTTCGGGCGCCTTGGAGCACTCTTCGCCTCGGCAATGCGGGCACGGCGTAATTTGCTAGGATTTATGGCTTCGGGGACGCGAATCTGGTGTAATTTAAAAGCGTCTGTTGCCTCGGGAACGTGAGCGTTGTGTAATTTACAAAGGGGTTGTGGCCTCGGGGACGCGAACATTGTGTGATTTACACAAAGGATTATGGCTTCGCGGTTGCGAACCTCAAGAATTTGTTAGTTTCCCACGCCCCCGGGGGAACTCAGAGCACGCGATCCGGGCGTGGGAAGAAGCCCTCAAGATCGGCCCAAGACAGCCCAAGACGCCTCGAAGAGGGCCCCAAGACGGCCAAAGATGGCTCCAAGATGGCCTAAGTAGCGCTCAGCATGGCCCAAGAGGGCCCCAAGACGGCGCCAAGAGGGGCCCAAGCAGGGGAATCCAAGCCGAACACTCTATATTTTGTTGCCCGAAAGCCCCCAGGAACCCCCAACAGGCCGTCACGAGGCCGTCACGAGGCCCCAAGAGGCGTCCAAGACGCGCCCAAGAGGCATCCGAATGGCTTTATGGATACCCCACGAGGCCCCGAGAGGCCCTCAAAAGGCGCCCAAACCGCCTCCAAGAGGCCCCCCACGACACCCCAACACATATACAAGAGGCCTCAAACCCACAACACAGGCACGGTGACGGCCGAAGGCCACTCAGATCCGCCACCCCCTGCTGATTCATCACAAGGGTGCCTGGCGTGCTGAACACTTTCGCTTTTGGTTGTGGGTTCTGTTTCCCCCAAAAAAACTCCCCATGGGGCTTCGGCCCAGCCCGCCAGGGTCCCGGAAAGGCCCGGAAAGCCCCACAAAAGGTGGTTGCAAACGGTTTTCCTGGCCCAGACAGCTCCAAGATAGCTTCCAAAATGTATCCAAGACGGCCACGACGGCCTCCAAGACGGCCTCTTAAAACCTTAGCATGTTCTAAGAACAGAAACGATGCTCGTAGAACATGAAGAAGCCCAGCGTGTTAAAACACGACAAGCACAGCCAGGCATTTTCTGATAATGTTTCTCGCAAACAACAAATGGATAACATTATTTGGTTGGCCTGTAGACGAGCCAGGACGCTTCGCCACTGATTGATCCTCACCTCTCCTCCTCCACTCCTCCACGCTCACGCGCACAATAGACACACGCACACAAGGCATGCGCACACGTGCGCACACGCAGTAGCCGCGCACACGCATCAGATGCATGCGGAGCACGACACAACGCACTGCATCCACATGATACGCACGTCCACATACAGCCGTATACGCACCATACATCACCACTGAGACACGCGTCCACATACAGACGCAAAGACATCTGACACATGCACAGGGCACACAAAACACAAGACAATCATGCAGACACGCGCGCACACAAGACCACACACCCTACAACGCGAGTGATTGTGCACGCCTGGCGTGTTCACTGCATCTTGCACCCAAGACGTATGCACCGCAGACTGGGCACCCACATGAAACACACGCCCACGTACAGCCCGAAATATCTGACACATACACATGGCACACCAACGCAGACCTAGTCAATCCCGTGCACTCACAGCGCGGTTTCTATACGCTCAAGACCCGCACGGCACGGCGGGCGTGGCACTTTCTCGACACCAGAGATCATGCACAGGGGGTGGTCCCTGAACATGATCTCTATACGTTCCAGGCTCGCAAGACACACGTCCGCATACGCCCGCACACGCATCATACACATACACCTGACACGCCATATACAAAGCATACGAATACGGCCGCCATCCGTGGGTGCGGTCTCTCAGCGTTGCAGGCTCGCAGGGCACGGCATGCGTTGCACTTTCTCGACGCCGCAGAGGGTGCGGTGGGGTGGGGGCGCTATGCGTTGCGGGCTCGCACGGCATGGCAGGCGCGCCATTTCCTCGACGCCACATGGGGTGCGCTGGAAGTGGGGTCGCTATGCGCTGCAGGCTCGCAGGGCATGGCAGGCGTGGCATCTGGGGGTGGGGGCGCTATGCGCTGCAGGCTCGCAAGGCATGGCAGGCGTGGTAATTCTTCGACGCCACAGGGGGTGCGCAGGGGGCGGGGGCGCTATGCGCTGCAGGCTCAGGGGGGCGGTATGCGTTGCAGGCCTCAGGGCATGGCAGGCGCGGCATTTCCTCGACGCCACACGGGGTGCGCTGTGGGTGGGGGCGCCATGCGTTGCAGGCTCGCAGGGCATGGTCGGCGCGGCATTTCCTCGACGCCGTGGGGCATGCGTTGGGGGTGGGGGCGCTATGCGTTGCAGGCTCGCTGGGCATGGTCGGCGCGGCATTTCTCCGACGCCACAGAGGTGCGCTGGGGGGGGGGGGGGGGGCGCTAACTATGCGTTGCAGGCTCGCAGGGCATGGCAGGCGTGGCAATCCTTCGACGCCACAGGAGGTGCGTTGGGGGTGGGGGGCGCTATGCGCTGCAGGCTCGCAGGGCATGGCAGGCGCGCCATTTCCTCGACGCCACAGGAGGTGCGTTGGCGGTGGGGACGCTATGCGTTGCAGGCTCGCTGGGCATGGCAGGCGTTGCATTCCTTCGACGCCACCGGGGGTGCTGGGACTGGGGGCTCCATGCGCTGCAGGCTCACAGGGCATGGCAGGCGCGCCATTTCCTCGACGCCACAGGAGGTGCGTTGGCGGTGGGGACGCTATGCGTTGCAGGCTCGCAGGACATGGCAGGCGTGGCATTGCCCCGGCGCCGCAGGAGATGCATTGGGGGTGGGGGGCGCTATGAGTTGAAGGCTCACAGGGCGTGAGAGGGGCGGCATTTCCTCGACGCAACACGGGGTGCGCTGGGGGTGGGGGCGCCATGCGTTGCAGGCTCGCAGGGCATGGCAGGCGCGCCATTTCCTCGACGCCGTGGGGCATGCGTTGGGGGTGGGGGCGCTATGCGTTGCAGGCTCGCTGGGCATGGTCGGCGCGGCATTCCCCCGACGCCACAGAAGGTGCGCTGGGGGGGGGGGCGCTAACTATGCGTTGCAGGCTCGCAGGGCATGGCAGGCGTGGCAATCCTTCGACGCCACAGGAGGTGCGTTGGGGGTGGGGGGCGCTATGCGCTGCAGGCTCGCAGGGCATGGCAGGCGCGCCATTTCCTCGACGCCACAGGAGGTGCGTTGGCGGTGGGGACGCTATGCGTTGCAAGCTCGCAAAGCATGACAGGCGTGGCATGTCCTCGACGCCACAGAGGGTGCGTCGGGGGCGGGGGCGCTATGCGTTGCAGGCTCGCAGGGCATGGCAGGCGTTGCATGTCCTTGACGCCAGAGTGGGTGCACTGGGGTGGCGCTGTGCGTTGCAGGCTCACAGGGCATGGCAGGCGTGGGTCCTCGGCGCCACAGGGGGTGCGCTGGGAGTGGGGGGCGCAATGCGTTGCAGGCTCGCAGGGCATGGCAGGCGTGGCATTTCCTCGACGGCGCAGGGGGTGCGCTGGCGGTGGGGACGCTATGCGCTGCAGGCTCGCAGGGCATGGCAGGCGTGGCATTTCCTAGACGCTACAGGGAATGTGTTGGGGGTTGGACGCAATGCGCTGCAGGCTCGCAGGGCGCGACAGGCGTGGCAGTCCTCCGACGCCACAGGGGGGTGCGTTGGGGGTCGGGCGATATGCGCTGCAGGCTTGCAGGGCGCGGCATTTCCTCGACGGCGCAGAGGGTGCGCTGGGGGTGGGGGCGCCAAGCGCTGCAGGCTTGCAGGGCGCTGCGTTTCCTCGACGCCGCAGGGGGTGCGCTGGGGGTGGGGGCGCTATCCGCCCTGGTCGTTCGTCCACGGCACAGGAGGCGTGCCACTTTCGTGACCACCTAACATCATCCACGCATGTTGCACGTCAGCTATGCTAAGACAAGAGTTGAAACGAAGTATGTGGGGTTCCTCGGTCGCGTAATTTCTAAGGGGCCTCTTGGACTTGCTCGTGATGGCCTTGACGGGGCGTCGTGGGGGGCTTCAAGGGCAGTCCAAGGGCTTCTGGAGCAGTTTTGGCGCCGTTGTGGGCTGCCTCGGAACCCTCTTGGGCCGCCTTGGGAGCATCTGGGGCGGTCGTGGGACGGTCTTGGACGTCCTCTTGGGGTGCCGTTGGGGCGTCATGAGACCCTGTTGGGCCGTCTTGGGGCTCTCTTGGACAATCTTGGGCGCTCTTGGGGGCCTCTTGCGCTTGCGCGGCGCGATCCGTGAGGACCATGGCGCCGTCGTGTTGGAGCGTTTGAGGCCCGGGAAGGCGAGAACGCCAAAAGCCTTGACAACGAAAGGAAGCACCAATGATTGTTAATCATTCGTGTGGCCCTCTTGGGCGCACGGTTGATGGCTTTGGGGCGGCGGCCACTTGGCCCAAAGGGCCTTTTTCCTGACATAGATTTGCTGTACAATTATGTCAAGAAAAAAGACAAACATGTTTTACGCTCTGAATGCACTGAATGTAGAGCTGGGAGTTGACAACGTGTTGGCGCTTTGGATAATGAACACGCTGTGTGTTTGTATGCTTGCTATGCGAATACACATGAAACAAACCACAAACACAACAACTATCGTACATGCATTGGGTGTTCAATGTGTTGTTGCTTCTCCTCCCTGTTCCCTTCAAGTAAAATCCATCATGAAAATACAAGTGCAAATCTTCCACAACAGAAGTCCTAGTGACATTCCCTGCAAAAAGAATCCGATTCAAATTCTCGGCGGAAGGAACCCGATTGAAATTCTCGGCAAGAGAAATCCTGTCTAAATCCTTTACAACAAGAGTCCGTTCTTAATTCTTTTTGCACAGCGAATCCGATTGAAATCCGTTGTAGGAATCCGATGCAAATCATTCCATGAGGAATCATACTGAAATCTTCCATGAACGTGGAGGAAGATAAGGAAGAGGAGGAGGGACAGGAGGGCAGGAAGGAGGAAAAAAGGGAGGAGCATGAAGAGGCGAGAGAGGAGGAGGCTGCATGGCCCTCGAGAGCCTTGTTTGAAAAGGGCGGAGCTACAACCCGTGCGGGCGGGGAGAATCACTGCGCCGCCATGGGATAGGAGAGGCGCTTTGTCGCTAGCCTCAGTCGACGATGGGGCCACTCAGAGGTGTTACAGATCCCGTGCGCACGCCTGAGCCTCGAGCACCACAGGTTTGAGCCAAAATGGCTACGGGGGAGCATCAAGGGCTTGAGCCTCGAGCATCACCGCGGGGCGTCGGGTACGAAGGTGGGGGGACGAGAAGTGGGAGGAGGGGTGAGCAGGGAACAGCGGCAAAGGTGGAGGGGAGTGGAGGAGGGAGGGGGAGGGAGAAGGCGAGCCGGGGAGGAGGTGGGCCGCAGCGACTTGTGGCTCAAGCCCTCCTGAGAGCCCGCTCGGGTTTATCAAGGGGGTCAGAGCCCCAGATCTTGGGCTCGAGGGCCTTGCGCGGGAGGTGCGGAGCTCGGCCTCTGGTCCTCGCGGCAAGGCTTCGTGTGCGAGATGAATACATCACAACGCAATTCCGCGTCCTGGTCAAGGCCCTGACACACCTGATTCCATGTGATGGAACATGGCGGGTATTGCAGTGGAACCGCTGTCTGTTCTCCTTCGGCGTCGTCTGGCCTCAGCTAAACCCAGTCTCTCCTCTAAGGAGCGCGGAGTAGCTTTTGTGCGCACTGCTTCCCCGTCTGAGAAGCGGATGTTGGGACTCGGACTGTGCGCCAGGGGAGAGGGGAGAAGGGAGGAGGAAGGGATGAGTCGGGGAGACGTGAGACTCGGGTACGGAAGACTCGGGGTGGCCTGACGAGACCCAATCTGAAATTTGACGCGGGCGACGCGGGCTCCCGCTGCAAACATCCCGCGAAAACGGGACCGTCAAAATCCAGGATGCGCTCGTCAAACGAAAGTCGGCAAACCCGTGCTCCGGCATACTCGAGTCTTACGTCTCCCCGAAGGAAGGGACTTAGGGAAGTCGAGGGCGCCTGAGGCCGCGGCCGGCGCCGGCGACCGTCGAGCTCTTGGAGCCGCCAGGCTGCTGCCTGGTCAGCCTGTTGGTGCGAGGGGCGGGGCACGGCCCGGGTGCGGATGGCCAGGAAGCCAGGCCGGCGGGCGCCCAGCCGTTCGATGCGCGCCGCCAACGCCGTGCATTTGCGGTTTGTGTTTGCGCACGTGCAGGTTATACGCCCTGTACACAACATGTATATTATATGCGTACACAGCAAATGTTTTTGTATGCAGATGCACATGCATATTTACACTCTATATAAACATAGAGGTGTGTAGTATGTACACACGTAGAGCCATCCATGTCTACGTGTGTCTGTGCATGTCAACAAAAAATACGCAAGGTCACAACTGTGGGGATCTGCGTTTATGTATATTGGTGTACATACATGCGGATGCACGCACACACATGTATGAGTATATCGAATAAAGAAAACTATGCACATACACCGATTCTGGCCAGGCCCATCCTGAGCCCAGGATCCTGGGCCCAGGAGGGGCCAAGCAAGAATCGGTGTATGTGTGCGTGTGTGTGCATAGTTTTCTTCGCCCGAATAGATCGTATACGTTTAAACAAATACATACACATTCCGGAAACAATGCTTCAACGTAGGTTCTAAAAATGCTATGCCGTCGCCGCCGCCGCCCCGCCACCGCCTCGTCGCCGCCCGCCGTGTGGGCTTGGCGGCCGGTCTGGCGGTTATGTCGTCGCCGTCGCCGCTTCGTCGCCGCCCGTCGTCTGGGCCTGGGTGGCGGTCTGGCGATTCCTCGCTCGCCGTCGCCGCGCTGTCGTCGCCAAGTCGCCGCCCCGCATAGATTGTATTTCGTAAAAGGAAACAGACCCTAACCCCCCAACGTGGGAATATCAGCACTCTTTTTTCGTATTGCAAAATGCACATGATTCTGTCCCATCGCCCATGCGAAATACGAACGCGTACCATCCCAGCCGGGCCAATCTCGACATCCCCCGCCATCTTCATCAACAAAAGCTACGCGCGCGCACTCTTTATAAAAAAACCATATGTTTTCATGTGTTTGCGCAACACATGGAACGAACTGCGCACGCACGCGTCGTCGCGCGCGCATGCCAAAGCTTTTCAAACATGCTCGGTATCAAAAGAAATCGAGATAAAAAATTTCGCTGCGAACGCTCTTTCGATTTCTCAAGAAAACCATCGGTGCCTGTTGTTACTCGACATGTTCGCAACATGCTACCATACGGGTTTCGCGCGCGCATGTCGAAATCGTTCGAACGCCCTTGCGCGCGCGCGCGGGGGTGGCACGATCCGTGTAACATAAAACCACGTGGGCCACTCTCGCGCGGCCGCCGCGCCCGCATCTCGAACTCCTTCCAAGACCTCCACCACCGACGCGAAAACGCCGTCATCGTCGTTGGCGTGATCAGCATCGGCACCGTCACTGGCCGTGCCGTCGTCGCGGTCAGCATCGCCACCAGCATTACAACCATCACCGTGTCTACCATTGTCGACGTTGCACTTGCACAACGCCCGCCCAAGTCGCCGACTCGCAGTGAAGTGCCCGCTGGGATGCGCCGAGCGGTCAGCGCCACCGCGTTTGCGTCGGTCGCGCCAAACTAGCTGGTCGCTGCGCCCGCGAGCATGCGCGGGCTGGCGCGGTCGCACAGATGCACAAGCCAACACCAAGCAGCCATCGCAATCGCCAGCGCATGGATGTTGCAAGCCAAGTTGCGGGTGGGTGGGTAGGAGAATTGCGCGAGCAGTGGAACCGGCGACTTCAAGTTCGGCAGGGTGATTTGCACCACGTAAATTTCCCCCACATGGGTTGCAACATATATCAGAGTGCGGGGGCCGCGAGGTCATTCCTCGTCCTCTGGTGCGTGGCCGAAATTGGATTCCGCGGGGTGGATTGTTGGTTTTGCCTTGTTTGTTGCTCGTTCTTAGTTGTCGTCGTCCCATCCGCGATCCACCCGCGAGAGAGAGAGAGAGAGAACGCGTTTGTGTTGCCAGTTGTGTTTGTGTGGCCCAGTGGGCGTTGGTATGGCCATGGGTGCTCCAGACCCTGGAAATCCTCGAATGCGTCAGAGGGGAGGGGGCTGCAGGAAAAGACCCAGACCCTCCCTCCCATAGGTCATAAAAAAACACGAAGAGCGTCTCAAGGCATTTGAACATATTTTTCCTGCAGGCAGAGACTCTCTACCCCGATTCATAGCTGACCAAAAGCGCTCGACGAGCCTCTGTGGGCATCTGAAGATCTTCTTGGGGGGCTGACGAACTCCTTGAGGGAACTGAAGAGTTTCTCGGGGCCTCTGGGCCTTTTGAGGAGCTTATTGCGGACTCTGGGGACTTCCGAACATATCAGTCGAGCTCACTGGGGTTGCACACAAGATCCCGGGGGATTATCAAGCGTTTCTTGCGGCGTCTATAAAGTTTCTTTGGGACCCCGAAGAGTTTCAGGCCCCAGTTGATCCTTCCAGGGCCGTGTTCAGGTCGTCGCGGAAGCCTCTTGGGCCATTATGAAGCCCTCTTGGGCCGTCCCGGGGCCATCTCGGAAACCTGAAGCCCCAAAAGGCGGGAACGCCAACAACCTTCAAATCTCAAC